>APFE031452385.1:38704-51475 GCA_000404065.3 Pinus taeda | reverse complement strand
TTTTTTTCCAAGGAAAAAAAATGGTAACCTTTTATTAATAAATTAATGAAAAGTTACACTAGCAGATGCAATGAAGCATTCCGTAAGTTGCCAACCTGGGCTCGAGTGCTGTTCGCACCCCACGCAGCGTTAGAAAACTAACGTGCACAAAGAATAAGAACAGAGAAAAGAAGAGAGACAGAAAAAGAGGTAAAAAACGGAATGCCGCACTTCAAGTTTTTCTCCCCTTTTTCTTTTCAACCTTGCGCCACTCTCCTTGTGTGGGCTCGATCGAAGCAATGACTAACTGTGTTTCGGTATTCTGAGGGCCTGTTTCTTTGTCGGAGTCTGAAGTATCTGAGTGATGATGCCATTTGATGCCTCCCATGCTTTGATCCACGCTTGTCAGCTCTGCCTGATTTTGGTGGATCTCTGCCTGGTTTGGATGAAACTATGGAGCCTTGTTGTCTGATATGTTTTCCTTCTGGTTCCCTATTTCAACTTCCTCTATGGTGATATCATCCTTTTCTGCTTCTGTTTCTTCATCTTCTGTTATCGAAGAGGCTTTCTTTTCCGCTGCTCTCTTCTTTACGACATCGTCTATGTTCTGCCATCCTTTTGGCTTCCTTTGTTGTGGCTTGCTCTTGTTGTGGCTTTTGCATGCATTGAACAGATGACCTGTTTGTTGACATCCCCTGCATCTGAATGTTGTATTCTCATAGTCCAAAGGTTGTTTCCACTGTGAATTGTTGAAATTCAGAATGATGCTTTCAGGTAGTCCTTGGCTAAGATCTACCTCGACACATATCCTAGCAAAAGTAAAAATTCCTTTTATGTGTCTCTCTGGATCAATCTTTAACATTCTTCCAAGGGTATTCCCTATAGCTAATAAGGCCTTATAGTGCCAAAAATGTATCGGAAGATTATGCAACCTTACCCATACTGGCATCCTTGATACCACCATAGTATTGGCATCAAACTCTGGGAACCATGGGGTAATAAACAGTCCCGCACTGCCCCAGAACCATGGCCCTTCATTGAGGATTTTTTCCCTTTATTCTTCTGCGAGGAAAGTTACTATGAAGAAACCCTTGGAGCATAGGTGAATTTGGCAGTTTTTTGTCCAGACCGTGTGAATCCATTGGTACAAAGCATCGGTTCTAGGCCAGAAGCCGTTAAATCTACATATAACAGTGTTTTTTTGTAGATCTGAGAATATATACTTTACCTCTGGTAAATCCAGCGAGATGGAGGGATTCTCTGGCGCTTGATCCACGATATACTGCCCTGGAGGTGCATTAACAGCTGTAGATTCTTTCCCCTTTGGAAATTCTTTCCCTTTGGCTGCATCGCGATAGGTACCTGTAGGTTTTGAGGTAGCTCCCTTAGATCCACCTCGCAATCTGTTATTGAGGAAAATAGTTGAGTCCTTTGCAACCCTGTAATGTTGGAGTGTATGTTGATCCTGCAAGCAGTGCCCAGAAAATATTAGAATTTGTAATGCAACTGGAATTCCCAATTTGTCCTGGATCTCTTTTTTTAGCTCCAAGACACTCATCCGATCCCAGATCTACACACAAACGTGTCTGCCTTCTGTTGATCTGATAAAGATTTGCTTCAGATCCGCTGTGTTTGCCTTGATCAAATCCTGTTTCTCGAATTTGTATTCTAGATCTGGCGAAATTCCATCTTAATTTTGCCTAGATCTGATCGGATCTGATAGATCCGCTCCTTTTCTACAGTATTCGACCCAATCTGTTGGGCCGTTTCCCAGATCGGGGTTCCTGTTGAGGCTATCTCTCATTTGCATATCGTAGTCTACGAGCCCTCTGTCAGAACGATGCGTCGAGATGATAAAATCCCATATCTGCGTTATAGAAAGCATAGAAACCTCAAAATACCAAGGAACCAGGTCCATACTCCCCCCGTGCTTTGTCTTCGACCGTGCCATTTGAAATCGGCCCTAGATCGGCAGATCGGCTCCACAGCAAGCCAAAATGGGGTCTGGACCCCATCATACGCCTCGGTTTTCCATAGACGAGGGCAGATCTGCCAGTCTTGTGCAGAGCGTTTGCGGAGAGCGCATCAAGACGAACCTGCGTCCAGAAGGAGGGGAAACACTCCGGGCTCTGTTCTCTGTGGTTCAAATCATGTAAGTCCTTTCCATCAGATGATTCAGCCCAAGGCCAGAGGGAAACATCGAAAACTGAGGGTCCAGCCGTCAGGATTCTATCCGATCTATAGCAGAGCAAGTCTTTTGGGCCTGCGGCAGCGCAAATCGGACCTTCTGAAACCCTAAGCCATGAACAGCCTCCATCCGGATTCAATCTCTGCACTCTTCAACCAAATGCCAGTTATGTTTCACCCTCTCTTTCTTGATAATTACTTGTGAATTATGTTGGTTTCTTTTATTTCTTTGTTATATTATCTTTGATCAAGAAATTACCAAATTATGTGTGTATGAAGATCACAAAAACACAAGACACTAGATATAGGCACTCTGCTAGGGAAAAACACCTATCTAGGGGAAACTCCAGTCAAAATCTCTTCCTTCAATAGTTTTCCTGAGACTCTTCAACCTAGACATAAACCTCCTCCAACCACCAAGTCAGCCTCCTCTTCTAGAAAATTCAACCTAGAACTTCGACCCTGCAGCAACAACACTTCGTCCCAACAAATGACAATAGCAGCAAAAACAACAATTTCGACTTGACAAGAATGACTTCGATCTCCTAGATGAATCCACATGAGAGAGAGATCAATAGCCCAAAATTTTGATTTTCTCTTTTTCTTCTTCTTTCCCCAACTTCATACTCCTTTTAGCCTCCTTTCCTACTTCGCATTTCTCCAGTCTTTCTCCTGGATATCGAACTTGTGTGAGAGAGAGTGAATGCTCCAAATGAATTCGAATTGCTCCAATATATAGGCTTCTAGTGAGGTTGAATTACTCAATTTGAGGCTGACTTGATCTCCTTGAGGCCGACTTAGTGTGGAGGGGACAAATAGCTTATTTGACTCAATATCAATTCTTTTTACAAGATTCGAAAGCCCAAGAAAGGTCTCTTTAAATGGAAACTGACTCTAATGACTCAGAATAATTCCTAGAAGTACTCAAAAGGGACTTTAACCTAAAACATGATGACCCAAGCATGAAAGCCATGCTTTAATAAGTCATAATAATAATAATAATAATATATTTTTCATTCTTTTGATAAATACATTTCATTGTGACTCAAATAAAATTTATGAAGACCGAACCTAGTTAAATTCTTCAACACTCCCTCTTAACTAGGGAGGTGTTCATACTTACATATACAAGTACAAGGAAGATCTAAGAACATATGAACTATGAAGATTTTAGGCACCACAATGTCGTGGACTATATTCCTAACCAGGGCAATCTATCTAAGGTCCTTCAACAATTTAGGCACTCACGGTGTCACGAACTAAATTCCTGGCCAGGGAAATCTATCCATGTGAGAATAAGATGGAATAAATATTTCAGCCAGTCTAGGTACCATCAAGTTTACTTGCTAACCACCAACCCAAGGATCCAGGTGCATATCTAAGGTTAGAGCTCTATGACCAACACCACCCCCCCTACTTAGGGATCTAGACATCAACACATAGTTTCGGTCAAATTTCCTCCCAGATAATGTGTCTCACACACAAAGCCTCAACACTCAACATTATTCCAATCAGTAGAAACTCCTCCCTGATCGAACAAATCGGTAAAAAATATCTCTCGTGTAACTAGAACTCCTATCAAACCTCTTGAGAGATTTACATGTACAAACATAACCCAAATCAATAACAAACTTTCAAATGTAGATAACTAAACACAAAGCTTCGTGGCCTTTTAGACAACCTGATGTTTTTTCGCATTTTATCATAGTAGCACTTTCAAATGAATCTTGACAAAATATTCCTCAATCATACATCTTCCTTTCCTACATCACATGTAGCAACATATTCTACTATCAGGTCCTTCTTTCCTTATCTCAATAGCTCCTCAAAATACATTCTCCAATTTCTTCTTTCAAGGTGTCCATCATGACTATGATATGCCCTCCCTCTTAACTAGGGAGACTTCTTTTATCTAGGCTCCCTCTTAAGTTAGGGAGATCAACTTCTTCTTATGACATCGGAGAATATTTCATGGCTTCCATCCTTCTTACAGAGTCATTATGGCCATCATCATTCATATAACTTTCTTCATCATGCTTATCATATCAACTTTACTTACGAATATCTTCACCATCTTGAATATTATCTACCTCCACAACTTAGACAACAAGTACAACCAAATTCATATAAGAATGAAGTTAACCATATCATAATCATATAATAATGGAATTATTAGACATTAGACATCAAATACCTAAACTTAGTTAAGTTCACAAGCAACAAGAAACACATACTTTTATACTTCAACTTCTTGCTATGGTTTTTGTCAAAAACCCTAGACTTCATCATCAAGATTTGTTTGAGCAACTTATATAGGCTAACAAGCTTCTTTAAATCTAGGGCTTCAATATTTATTCCATAGATATGATATACCCTACTACAAAATATTGCAAACCCTAGAAGCAATTCAAACAAATATAATTCTTCAACAACTTTAGAACTCATATGTTAGACTTCTACTAGGATTTAGTGAAATATCATATATTTCATACATGAGCCAAGCTTCAATAATCAAAACCAATCACAGCTCAATTTCATATTTCAACAATCTTTCATAAATATCAGATTATCATATTGTCACCATATATTAGAGAATTGAACTTCCACTAATGTTTAGTTACAAAACCCTAGAATTCACAAACACTATCATCTAGAGTATCAATCTTCGACTAGGGTTGAGTTCCAAACCCTAGGACTTATGACCATCAACAATTAGGTCAGCACATATCTCTAGGATTTCATCATCATGTATAAGCATATCATAAAAAAATATGTTAGTAAACACCAATGACACAAACATATTCATACGTCTAACATATTTGATTAGATGGACAAACATATGCCTAGGGTTTCATTCTTAAGACATTATATAAAATAAGGGTCTTTCTTATAAACCCTAAAGATCTAGGGTTTCAACTAATAACACAGCAAACCTTAATTTACCAAAACTTAAAAATTTTGAGATTTCAATCATCACCATTCAACCCTGACAAGTTAGGGCTTTCATAACTATACCAAACCCCCAAACATGACACCATATAAGCATCAAACGTTTTATTTAGACTTCATTAATAACCCTAATTAGGATATGGTTCCAAACACTATTATTGATATATCCTTAAGTTAGGGTTTTTACAAAGAACATTTTTAGGGTTCCATAAGAATAATAAAATATATGAGGAGGGTAGATTTATCTAATGATGAATCACCGAATCAAGAATCTTTATGATTCAAGATATCTAGACACAATAATGTTAGTAACGTAGAATAGTCTATCAAAAATGAATATACCTTTATCCTGAAGATAGAAAAAATTATAATCTAAGGCATACCTTTTGTTTCTTAACAAACCTTGTAATTCCAATGCTTTGTCTTGTGAGTCCTTCTTCCATAATCCTTGAGTATTCAGAAAACATTTCTTAAACAAGGAAAAATATAGAAGAAATGTTATTTCCATCTTAATACAAATACATCTTAGATAAAAAAAAAAATCCATCCAAATATAAAAAAATACAACACAAGGAGTGGGATACTTATCTTCGGAAAATGGTGAGGTCTCCCTTTCAATCCAATCTTGAGGGATGCCTATAGCTTTATCAAACAAATTCAACATGTTTTTCCAAAACATGTTAAACCTAGAAATAAAAACATAAAGGAAATAAATTCAAAACTTAGAGTAGAAGGATATGCAAGGGATAGAGTCCTAAGAGTTCCTAGTAAATATGTCTTTGACTTCAGGTCCTTCCATCTTGTTCTTCTTTGGTGAAACTTATTTGGAAAAGTTTGCTTGATCCCTGTCCCTCTTTCATTCCTAGTATTATTAGGACAATCACTTCTACAGTGACACATCTTATGACAATTGTAGCATTCTATCTTGAATAGGTCTACCTTCCTTCCTGCCCTTTAGACTTCTTGATTTCTTTATATACTTCTTGACTTTACCTTTTACTAGATCTAATAATTTATTCTTTTTGAGGACGAGATTTATCCTCTTCTTCCATGCATTGTAATTGGATGCTCCTTCTAATTAGTTCTCTCCCTTTATTATATTAGCCATTGTCCTTGAAGATATTAAGATTCTTTCCTTATAAGGTCACCTTTTATTATCCTTTGATCAACTTCTTGATTTTCCATAGATTCCTTTCAATAGATCCTTACACTTCCTTTTTCCTCCTTCTTCCCCTTAGCTCCATTCTCCAGCTTCAATGATGTTGATCTCAAGCCTCTAACAGCATAGCTTTTGTTTTCTCCCAATTCCACTACATGAGAAGATGGTTCCTTTGATAGAGTGTAAAGTTATTTATTGTTCCTTGTCATATGCCTTGATGTTCCACTATCAATAATCCATGCATTATCATCATTAAGTGAACCTGTAAGTGCAGCCAAGAACTCTTTACTTTTGACTTTGTCGAATAAGTAGTAGAAGATATTATTGATCCAACTTTGTGCAGTAATGAATCCCATTCTCATATAACTTATCATAGAGGGAGTACCCATTTCCTTCAAGCCAATAGAATGATCTTCAATATTCCTTGACCTTAGCTCTGTTACCATATTGAGAAATCAATGTTAGTAGGCTTAGGTTTAGATTTCTCTTTCTTGATAATTACTTGTGAATTATGTTATCTTGTTTAACTTCTTTGTTATAGTATCTTTCATCAAGAAATTATAGTATTATGTGTATATGAAGATCACAAAAACACAAGACACAAAATGTAGGCACCCTGCCAGGGGAAAATCCAGTCAAAATATCTTCCTTCAATAGTTTCCTTGAGACTCTTCAACCTAGACACAGACCTCCTCCAACCACCATGTCAACCTCCTCTTCCAAAAACTTCGACCTTGCAACAGCAGCACTTTTGCCCAACTAATAGCAACAATAACAGCGGAAACAATTTTGACTTGACAAGAAAGACTTCGATCTCCTAGAGGAATCCACATGAGAGTGAGATGGATAGCCAAATTTTTTTATTTTCTCCTTTTCTTCTTCTTTCCCCAACTTCGCACTCCCTTTAGCCTCCTTTCCTACTTTGTATCTTTCCAGCTCTTTCTTTTGGATATCAAACTTCTGTGTGAGGGAGTGAATGCTCCAAATGAATTCGAGCTACTCCAATATATAGGCTTCTAGGGAGATTTAATTACCTAGTTTGAGGTTGAATTAATCTCCTTGAGGCCGACTTGGTGTGGAGGGGACAAATAGCTTATTTTTCTCAATATTACTTCTTTTTACATGATTCGAAAGCCTAATAAGGGTCTCTTTAAATGGAAAATTATTGTAATGACTCAGGATAAATCCTAGATGTCCTCAATGGGGAATCTGACCTAAAACATGATGACCCAAGTATGAAACCCATGCTTTAATAAGTTGTAATAATAATAATAATAATATCAATATCTTTTTCATTCTTATTATAAATAAATTTCATTGTGACTCAAATAAAATTTATGAAGATCGAACCTAGTTACAGTCTTCAACACTCCCTGTTAACTAGGAAGGTATCCATACATACATATACAAGTACAAGGAAGAGCTCAAAACATATGAACTATGAAGAGTTTAGGCACCACAATTCTATGGACTAGAGTGTTGACCAGGGAAATATTTCTAAGGTCCTTCAACAATTAGGCACTCGCGGTGTCATGGACTAGATTCCTGGCTAGGGAAATCTATCTAGGTGGGACTAATATGGACTAAATATTTCAACCAGTCTAGGTACTATTAGGTTTACTTGCTAACCATCAACTCAGGGATCTAGGTGTTTATATGATCTTAGAGCTCTATGATCAATTCCATGCTCCCTACTTCACGATCTAGACATCAACACATAGTGTCAACCAAATGTTCTCCCATGAAATTTGTCTCACACACAAAGCCTCAACACTCCTGATTATTCCAATCAGTAGCAAATCCTCCCTGATCAAACAGATCGGTAACAAATCTCTCTCATGTGACCAACATGCTATCAAACCTCTTGAGAGATTTACCTATACAAACACAACCCAAATCTATAACAAACTATCAAATGTACATTAGTAAACACAAACCTTCGGGATCTTTAAGACAACTTGATGTTGCTTCTCAATTTATCACAATAAGACTTTCAAACGAATCTTCATAGAAGATTCCTAAGTCATACATATTTATTTCCTACTTCACATGCAACAACATATTTTACAATCAGATCCTTCTTTCCTTATCTCATCAACCCCTCAAAATGCATTCTCCAATGTCTTCTTTCAAGATGTCCATCATAACTATGATATGCCCTTCCTCTTAACTGGGATATTTCTTTTATCCAGGATCCCTCTTAACTTAGGGAGATCAACTTCTTCATATGAGATTGGAGAATCTTTCATGGCTTCCATCCTTCTTATCAGATTCATTATGACCATCATCATTCATATAAGTTTCTTCATCATGCTTATCATATAAACTTTACTTACAAATATCTTCACCATCTTGAATATTATGTACTTGCACAACCTAGATAGAAAGTACAACCAAATTCATAGAAGCATGAAGTTAGCCATATTAGAATCATATAATAATTGAAGTATTAGACGTTAGACATCAAATACCTAAACTTAGTTAAGTTCACAAGAAACAAGAAACACATACTTTTATACTTCAACTTCATGCTAGGGTTTTTGTCATAAACCCTAGACTTCATCATCAAGATTGTTTTGAGTAATTTAAGTAGGCTAACTATCTTCATTAAATCTAGGGCTTCAATATTGCAAACCCTAGAAGAAATTCAAACAAATATAGTTCTTCAACAACTTTAGAACTCATATGTTAGACTTCTACTAGGGTTTAGTGCAAGATCCCATATTTCATATATGAACCATTAATCTTCAACAATAAAAACCAATCACAACTCAATTTCATATTTCAACAAGCTTTCATAAATCTCATATTATCTTATTTTCATCATATATTAGAGAATTGAACTTCCACTAAGGTTTAGTTACAAAACCCTATAATTCACAAACACTATCATTTAGAGGATCAAACTTCGACTAGGGATTATTTAAAAACCCTAGGACTTATGAACATAAACAATTACGTCAACACATATATCTAGGATTCCATCATCATGTACAAGCATATTGTAACAACATATGTTAGTAAAACCAAATGACACAAACACATTCAGATGTCTAACATATTTGATTAGATGGCAAACATATGTCTAGGGTTTCATTCCTAATACAATATCAAAAATAAGGGTCTTTCTGATAAACCCTACCAAACCCTAAATATTTAGGGTTTCAACACATAACACAACAAACCCTAATTTACCAAAACCTCAAAGGTTTGAGATTTCATTCATCGCCATTCACCCGTGATAAGTTAGTGTTTTCATAACCATACCAAAACCCCAAACATGACATCATCAAAGCAATAACCCTAAGTAGCCTAGGGTTTCATACATTATTATCGACATACCCTTAAGTTAGTGTTTTTACAAAGAACCTTTTTAGGGTTCCATAAGAATAATCAAAGATATGAGGAGGGTAGATTTATCTAATGATGAATCACCAATCAAGAATATTTATGATTTAAGAGAGCTAGACAAAATAACATTAGTATTGTAGAATAGTTTATCAAAAATTAATATACCTTTATCATGAAGAGAGAGAAAATTATAGTCTAAGGCATACCTTTTGTTTCTTAACAAACCTTTTAATTGCAATTCTTTGTCTTGTGAGGTCTTCTTTATAATTATTAAGAAGATCATAGGCTTTATAGGACATCAATTCCAATGCTTTGTCTTGTGAGGCCTTCTTTCGTAATCCTTGGGTATTCAACAAGATTTTCTTAAACAAGAAAAAATATAAAAGATATTTTATTAGCATCTTAATACAAATACATGTTAGATAAGAAAGTGAAACCAAATATTAAAAAAGGCAACACAAGGAGTGAGATACTTATCTTTGGAAAATAGTGAGGGCTCACTTTCAATCCAATATCGAGGGATGCCTATAGCTTTATCAAAATAATTCAAAAAAAAAAAGTCCAAAGCATGTTAAACATAGAAATCAAAACATAAAGGGAAGTAATTCAAAACTTAGAATAGAAGGATATGCAAGGGATAGAGTCCTAAGAGTTCATAGCAAATAGGTCTTTGACTTCAGGTCCTTCCATCTTGTTCTTCTTTGGTGAAACTTATTTGGCAAATTTTGCTTGATCCCTGTCCCTCTTTTATTCCTAGGATTATTAGGACAATCACTTCTATAGTGACCCATCTTGTGACAATTGTAGCATTCTGTCTTGAATAGGTCTACCTTCCTTCCTGACCCTTTAGACTTCTTGATTTCTCTATAAACTTCTTCACTTTTCATTTTACTAGATCCAAGACTTTATTCTTTTGAGGATGAGTTTTATCCTCTTCTTCCAGGCATTGTAATTGGATGTCCCTTCTAATTTGTTCTCTCCCTTTATTGTGTTAAACATTGTCCTTGAAGATATTAAGCCTCTTTCCTTATAAGGTCTCCTTTTATGATCCTTCAATCAACTTCTTGAGGTTCCTTAGATTTCTTTCAATAGATCCTTAAACTGACTTTTTCCTCTTCTTTGCCTTAGCTCCATTCTCCAGCTTCAGTGATGTTGATCCCAGGCCTCTAACAAAATAGCTTTTGTTGTCTCCCTATTCCACTACATGAGAAGATGGTTCCTTTGATAGAGTGTGGAGTTGTTTACTTTTCCTTGTCATATGCCTTGATTCTCCACTGTCAATAATCCATGCATTATCATCATTAATTGAACTTGTAAGTGTAGCCAAGAACCCTTGACTTTTGACCTTGTTGAATAAGTAGTAGAAGATCTTCTTGATCCGGCTTCATGAAATATTGAATCCCATTCTCATATAACTTATAATAGATGGAGTACCCATTTCCTTCAAGCCAACAGAGTGATCTTCAATATTCCTTGGCCTTAGCTCTAATACCATGTTGAGAAATCAATTCTATTAGAGTTAGGGTTAAATTTCTATTTCTTGATAATTACTTGTGAATTATTTTCCTTCTTTTACTTCTTTGTTATATTATTTTTCATTAAGCAATTACCAAATTATTTGTGTATGAAGATCACAAAAACACAAGACACAAGATGTAGGCACTCTGCCAGGGAAAAACGTGGGAAAAACCCCTATCTAGGGGAAAACCGAGTCAAAATATTTTCCTTCAATAGTTTTCTTGAGACTCTTCAACCTAAACATAGACCCCCGCCAACCACCAAGTCAGCCTCCTCTTCCAGCAACTTCGACCAAGAACTTTGACTGTGCAGTCACAACACTTCGACCCAGTAAATGGCAGCAACAGCAATTTCGACTTGACAAGAAAGACTTTGATCTCCTAGAGGAATCCACAGTGAGAGAGAGAGATAGCCCAAATTTTCAATTTTCTCTTTTTCTTCTTCTTTCCCTAACTTAGCACTCCTTTTAGCTTCCTTTCCTACTTCGCATTTTTCTAGTTCTTTCTTCTAGATATGAACTTGTGTGAGAGAGAGTCAATGCTCCAAATGACTTTGAACTGCTCCAATATATAGGCTTCTAGTGAGGTCAAATTACCTAGTTTGAGGTTGAATTGATCTCCTTGAGGCCGACTTGGTGTGGAGGGGGAAAATAGGTTATTTGACTCAACATTAATTCTTTTACATGATTTGAAAGCCCAAGAAGAGTCTCTTTAAATGGAGAATGACTCTAATGACTCAGAATAAATCCTAGAAGTCTGCAATGGGGACTTTGACCTAAAATATGATGACCCAAGCATGAAACCAATGCTTTAATAAGTCATAATAAAAGTAATAAAAGTATCTTTCTCATTCTTTTGATAAATACATTTCATTGTGACTCAAATATAATTTATGAAGACCAAACCTAGTTACATTCTTCAACAAATCTAACACCAGCTTAGATTCATGTTTACCCTCAATCTATCAAGCCTTAAGAGGGATCAATTCCCTTGATGTTGAAGCCTCTTTCAAAGTGAAAAGATTGAAGAAAGTTTTGCATCTCAAGTGATTGATCCCTATGGTTGCTTGATAATCTGAGATTAAGATAGATTTATGTTGGTTCTTTATACACACAAAAACACCATGTATCGACTCCATGCTAAATATGAAAGGAATTACACATCGACACACACACACACAATGTATCAATGCCATGTCAAACATGGAAGGAATTACACATATCTTCAATTTTAATAAAAACAACAATAAAAATACAATTCCTCCTGAAATATTTTATTTATAATCAACATTAAAATATTAAAGAAATACACATCTTCTTCACACTTGTAAGTGCAAATATAAGTGTTTTAATTTTATTTTTGCACTAAGAGGTGCATTTTATAGCCTAGTATGAGTGCGATATGTGATTCTATCTGTGCTCAGCGTGGATTCGGCTTGTGTCCCTTTTAAAATAAAAATAAAACATATACATTTTTGGCTAGTTTTAATTAAAAACATTATAAAACATTAAAAATCCATATATGTATGAGATGTGGTACAAATATTTCATTTCACTATCAAATTCATAAATAATATATTTGGATGTCTATGTTAAGTAACATAATTTTATTTCATCTTTAAGACATAAA
>APFE031452385.1:9912-38684 GCA_000404065.3 Pinus taeda | reverse complement strand
AAAATTAAAATCTTATTTGTCTTATACATATTTCAATATAGAACTTAAATAAATTATTACCATATCCATGTCTATGTAAGTGAGTCTATATATATGTGTATGTGTGTATTAATGATCATAAAATATTTCCAAATTATCAATTAAGAGTAAAATATCAATGTGAATTACTATTATATATATATATATAGTATATATAGGTATATAAAGCTTGGTAGGACTCTTCGATTTTCGTGTTTACATGTCCATTATTCACCCTGCTACGGGGGATGGTAGCACAAGATTTGAACCCCAAGACTTCCAGTTCGGTGAGACTTGATTTCCACGGCCACTACCACTTGAGCTACCCTAGGTAGACATAAATTATGTATATATTAGATAAAGCATTTAAGAATAATAAATTCTTATCATTAAAACATTTGAAGTAGTTTCACTATTTTAAATTTTGGCATTTTTTCAAGTATATTTTTCATTTTTTTTTTTTAATTTAGCAAAGATTTGTTGGAATTGCAAATTTAAGTTGTGTAGTCTCCACAATCCATGTGCAAAGTAAATTTCAAAGCATTATATCCATTTATGCATTAAAAAATACAGTTTGAATAATGAGAAAGTACCCACAGTGAGTGTAACCATTATAGAACCATCTTAGATTTATCAAGTGTGAAAGAGGAAATAAATCTCTCGAAGTGGAAACATTTTATTTGTATATAAGAGATTGATCCTCTCAATGCTTAGTAGATTTGTGGTTAAGATAGATCTATAGTGGTTTACTTTCAATAACTTTATCTATAAATAAAGTTGATTTAAAATTGTGTTATTTAATGTAGGGATAGAATATTTTATTTATGAATAAAAATGAAATATATTTAAAACTTAAACCTTAAAGGAATTATGCATCTATAGACTGTAGATCTCAATGCAATAATAAAACCTTTTCATTTTCACAATTTGAAAAGATAGATTCTTAAATTTATAAAAATAATTATCAACCAATAAATTATTCAACATTTGTAGATTTTTTTAGCTTATAAAAAATTAGAAATAAATTAAATTTTTAAATTGGATTAAATAGAATAATTAATAAAGACTATAAAAATCATTATAAATGATTATAAATGAAAATAGATTCATTATTTACATAAATTAATACTATAGTATAGAAGAATTTAATTTAAAATTATTATTTTATTGAGATATTATTTTAAAATATGAAATATTAAAATCATTAGATTGTTTAGATATTGTAGATTCTTACTTATATTAAGTGTTAAAATAGTTATTACACTAAAGTAATTGCATATAAAAAATAAGATTGCTTTGTTTCCATAATTCACATTACCATGGAAATTATATTTAAACAAAATTTAAAACTACCATGACTAAATGAAGAAATTCTTGACCCTGATTCTTAATTATCAAACAAAAACACTGAAAATAATAATGGCCTTCAGTCATTATGATCCAACATGTATCATCAAATTTTGGTACTTTTCATGGAAAATTTGTTAATGGCTTAAATGACCCATTTTATGAGAAAATCCCACTTTGTAGATTTGGAGTCAAAAATATTCTAAACCCTAATTTAAGATTTAAATGGTCATTTTTGGTGTCAAAAATTTATAATCATAGATGTATTAACTTGATATTGTTCTACACTTCCATATCTTTCAAATGGTGCTAAAATCACCTCAACTAGAGCTTATATGTGGAAGTTATGCCTCCTGCAAGTTAACCACCATGGTACTTGATTAGATGCCACATCAACTTCCATTACTCACACATGTGGAAATTTAATATTATTATAAAGTGTCCAAAACCCTAACAATTTTTAGGGATTGAATCATTCAAAAATACTAGCCCTAACCCCAGACAACTTTTAATCTATGTTAAATATTAATCTGTTAGGAAAAGTAGGGTTACATTCTTATTGTATTGAGCATTGTTCCATTAGAGAGAGGAGAGTTTAGAGTGGGAAATTGATGGACATCATAGGAAGAAGAAGATCATATAGAAATCATGTTAGCCACAGTGTCCATGGCATCTCCACAGAGAATTCTCATTTATTTATGCTCACATTTCATAATTGAGAAGAAAATAAAGCATAGGCCTCACCTTCTAGTTAAGTTTTTCCTACGGTATATATTACATTCATTGTGTGGATGGTGTGTCATTTCTTATCTCTTCAATTTAAATTTTGACAATTTATTCAATATGTGTCAAAGTTATAAATATCAAGTCTGTAATATTCAATGGAATAGAATATTATATGACCTATTGTGATGAATTTTACGATGGAATATCCATAGCTTATAGACCTTTAGAAACCTAATTTATAAGACTTTAGAAACACCAAAGAGTCATCATGCCATTCACTAGCTACTTCGTTAGAGACCAATATATCTTCCATTACCATTGGTTAAGAACAATTATTTGATACTGTCAAATACAGGGGTAGGATGACTAAATATAATATCATGGGATTAGATAGAAACCAAATGAAAGATATACAAATTTCAAAACAAGATATCATGACCTTGTTTAGTGACCCTAGTGTTAGGATAACTTATTGCATAAGTTAAGACAATTATTATCCAGCAAGGTTAGTAGAGATACAAAGTGCAGTCACTATATGTGAATAATTAATTTAGTCTTTTCTAAAGTTTTATTTATGGAATGCTAACAATTTAATAAAAAAGTTTAAAAATGATAATGGTTCTCAAATTAAAGCTACAGTTAAAAAAAATATAAATGTTATCTACACTAAATTACTATAAATTACTACAAACATAAAGGCAATGTAAATTTTAAATAAATAAGATCTAATATTTCAATCTAAGGTTACCATAACTTCACTGGTTGAAACTCAAGCTACAAGATTTAATTTCCTCAAAGGGTAAATGGCTCTCAAAGTTGTACTCTATTCACTATGTATTTTTATAATTGAAATGAATTTTAGCACACATTCATCAAATAAAGATGTCTCAACTATATCAAATGAAAATATGTTTGATCAAGTTCAAATTTCTATCTAATACCTATTTTACTCCTTAATGGTAGAATCAGAGGCTATAGTGTGTCTTTTCAACTTTTTGGATGAAAGAATCTTATAACAATACCTTCAAAGTTGTTTTAATCATTCCTAAAAAAACATATCCAAGCTTAATACGAAATAAAACTATAGCTAATTGAATGAAATATAGTCGAAAAAAGATATATATATATATATATGTGAGAGGGAGAACCAAAAAGTGTTTACGCATTAGAAGTGTGCACAATGGAAGTAAAGATGTTGCGTACACATAAAATAATTGCATATGGACAAAGTATGGGGTCCAAACTTGGCCTACCACACAATGAAAATCATTAATGGTTAATTGATGGTTGGAACTCAAAGTTGTTGTCTTGAGAGAATAAAAGCAATAATACAAAACTTAATTAAATGTTTTGGGTATATTATTTATCATCTAATTTCTACTCTCCATATCTATTTATAAAATTGAAATAAAAGAAACTAAGCTATCATTTCTCTCCTAGAGAAACTACATCCTAATCTAGCCTCTAAGCTTACATAAATCAGTTCTGAAGAGTGTGATATTTGACCCAATCATGTGCTGTGGAGAAAAAAATGAAATATATCTGTATTGTTGTGTTTTCTGCTTTGACTGGTTTTTTTTTCCTTCTACGAATATGAGAAAAACCACAACATGTTATGAAGACAAGGATTAAAACCCATATTCATGGTTTTCTTGGAAGTTTCTATGACCAATTCAATGAATTTCTTTCGAAAAATTGTGATATATATATAATATATAAATATATATATATATATATATATCTTAATGAATAATATATATATATATATATTTTAATATTGAGTAATTAGCAAATTAATATATATATATTTTAATATTGAGTTGCTATTTACTCAATATTAAATAATATATATATATTAATTTGCTAATATCAAAAAATATATAATATATATCATTAAGATAGATATCTATATATATATTATATTATATTCCATATATATATAATATATATATATATATATATATAATATATATATTCCTAACATTTTAATTTGCTGATTACTCAAGATAATCAAGATTAAAATAAAATTGTAAAAGTACTCGATATGGTTTTATTTGTTTTTATTGTAGGAAAATGTAGTCAAAATGTATAAATATGGGACAAAAAGAGGGTAAATAAGACCAAAATAGACAATGTTTGGGTTTTCTTTGAAAGACAAAATGAAGTACCAACATTTCCCTTAAGGAAATTTTATTTCATGTCCTAATGCAATCGATATTCAATTTTTTGACGAACTTTTTTCACTTTGTCCTCTATTCAAATAGCCCTTGCCACTTGCACAAAACATCCACATTGGATGTGGACCGCATGTAAATTAAATTCCATGGCCTTTGCATCAAAACTTTCACCTTGAGGTTTTGATTCTTTAGTTTCAATTCGTATTTATTCTTGTCCCATTGATATGATTGTTTGGTAAATAAGGAATTTTATTTCTTTAGTCTTTCATTATCCTCTTTTAGCTTGTCATTTTCCTCAATTACCTCAATACTTTTTTTTGTAAGCATCTCATTTTTTATTTTAATGTATGTATATAATACATGTATTTCCTTAATCACCTTCTTTAGTTTCCTAACATTTTTCTTTTCTTATTCATATATGAATCAAAGAATGTTGCATGGGATGTTACCTATTTATGCTCTTGAGAAAGCATGGAGGTGTCTTTTTTTAGTAGTAGTAATAGTGAAAGTAGAGAAATATCTATCCTTGTGTGGTGATAGTTCAATTCTATTTGCAGCAGCAAAAGGTGCTTCCTCCTTATCAATTTCCATGACCTTAAAAAATCATATAAAAAAAAAATTATACTCATCAATCTCAAGTTTTGATGTGGTTTGAAGAGTAAAAAAATTGGTTCTTGGTTTGTTTTCTATTTTTGAAAGAACTTATTTCTCCTTTTGACTGGTCCATTCACCATTTTGTTAAGATTTTGTGTCATAGCTCTAGTTACTCTCCTCTGATATGTATTTTTTCCTTTTCATGATGGACTTTGTTTTGTATTTTCTTTTATTTGTACTAGTTTTTCTCCTCTCTCTTGTGGTTGGATATATACTTTTTGTATCTACTCTTCATAATTTTCTAGCTTATCGTCTTTAGTAGTTTCTTATGGAAAATTATTTAACTTATCGTCTTTAGTAGTGTCTTATGGAAAATTATTTTGAGAACGGAATTGTTCCCATAATATATCATTCTTTTAAAGCTTATGCACAATGATCATATTTACTAGTCCATGATGGTAAAGAATCCTATCCTCATTTTTGGTATGTTGAATGAATTTTTCCTTCTTAATCAGACTTCTTGACAAGCAATACAACATGTTGATAAGCTTCTCACTTTTTAAATGAAGAAATATTTATAATAAATAAATAATGAAGAAAATGTTTATAATAAATAAATATAAAGCTAAAGCATCCTTCACATGTAACATATTACATATTTTTAAATAAGGAAAACTAAATCTTTCTAAGGATCCTCTAACCATGATCTGAATTGGATCCATGGAAATTATCAAAGTGCTATGACTGTATCAAATTAGGACAAACTTCAAAAACTTGTGAACAAGGAGCTATCAGGAAGACCTCTAGACAGTGGCAGTTTGTAGCCAGCAAGGAACGACGAGGACCTCGGTCAAAGCGCGCTGACCGAGGCCCATGGAGATCTTGTAGGACGCAAACTAGCCCCGAGCGCTTGGTTGCATGGGAATTCGGGAAACCATAGGGAAAGCGCTAAAGCAAAAGGCGAGCCCCGCACTCCAAAACCGGCGGAATATCGGAGGCAAGTTGGGCAGTAAGCGGATTTGGCAGGAGAGGGAGAAATTTCATACATTGCACGACACGTGTCTAGTGGATGAGATAGAAAACCACCTCTCATCGTGGGCTAACAGTCGAGCAAGTCAACCGCACGATAAGAACGAAAACCGTAGGATTTGGGGACTCCAGATCTGACGGCGGAGATTGCGCCCGATGAATGACCTAATCTGGAGGGAGAATTAAGTTGCGGCATATAAAAGTCTAAAGTCCGATTTGAACATTGAGTTGGCGGATGAATCATTACACAACGTAACCAAAATACCGAACTATTTGAGGAAGAGCTGGCGCAGTTCATGAGAGGACAAGTGGCCACTTCCCTGCGAGACGTTACACAGTGGCGATGATGCAGAGGCAAGGAACTCCAAGCGAATAGTAGCAAGCGATCCGAAGGGGAAGAAGAGGAAGTGAACAGTCATGATCCATATTGGCTTTAAACCATGAACAAACAGAGAACAAAGAGGGAGTGCGAAGCGAAAACAAGTAAGCACTGTAAGGAAGAAGGAGACAGTGAGATAGAGAGACAAAATAGAGAATAAGCAAGAAGCAGAAAACAGAGAGCCGAGCTAACCTGTAGAGTAAGGTAGCATCGAGCAGACAGAAGGCTTGAGATTTTGACCAATCCCTGAGAGGATATCTGTCAGGAACTGGGTACCAAATTGGACTCATCCCATTCAAGACTAGTTGAGGTCGAGACTTGGTAAGGAAGAGTCTATGCACTCTAGTGGCTTGGGGAATCCAAGAACCACCCTGCTAAGTGTCATCTATTTTAGGAGACTCAAATTGAGCTCCTCCTTGTAAAAAATATACTTTAAAGACACAATAAGAAAAGGCCACCACTGAAAGTTGGACTGGAGACGTAGCCCAGGAGGATTGGGTGAACTCCTTGTTAATTCATTGTGTTCTTGTGTTTGCTTACTGTTTTCCATTTTCCAGTGTCTATGTGTTTTGCAACCTAATCGATCTGTTGCCTAAGATAACATAGACACACACCAGCACATAAGTTTGTAATACCTTCATTCATTAATTAATTAACTGAGATCACTCAACAGTGATTTTCAAATCAAGTGGTATCAGAGCTCAAGGTTGTTAAGGTTAGACAAGCTTGTGTTGGATTTAGCTATTGAATGCTAACTAGATCAAAGCTCAAATTAGGAGAAGGAGAGTTGGTTGAAACTAATCCTGAAATTGGGAGAGTCTATCCTCAGAAGACAATGTCATAGGAAGGTTCTATGGGGCCAGACCCTCAATTCATAGATAGTTTCCTAGCCATAAAGTCCATGGTAGAGGAAATGTATAGGGATTTTAGAAAACACAAAGATGAAGATTCATCAGGCTCCAAACAAGATAAAGGAGAAAATGAGTCTCACTTCCATGACCACTTAAAAGGAAAGGGGAAAGAAGAAAGCTTTCTCACACCTCCTAATAGCCCTTAACATAAAAAAAGGCATCTTTGATTAAACTAGATGTCAAATTTGATTTACCTATATATGATGGAGATTTGAATGCAGAAAAGCTGGACAATTGGATTAGACAAATTGATGTTTATTGTAGAGTGCAGAGTATCGACTCAGACAAGAGCAAGATTCAGCTGGCAAGCATATGCCTTGGAGGCACTGCCTTGGTTTGGTGGGAAGGTAGGACCCAAGCTGACCTGAAGAGACATCGTAAGACTATCTTTGTCTGGAGCGAATTTGTTTCTGCAATCAAAAAGCAGTTCTATCCATTGGCCTACATGCAGCAAGCCATGATGAGCTGGAAAACTCTTCGACAGTTGAAAGGGAAAAGTGTACAGGGATACACTCAAGAATTTAGAAAGAGAGCATTGATTCTAGGAATCTTATTAGACTCACCAGAGACTGTTGAAGTACATTGGTGGTCTACACAGCTACATGAGGCACACTATCCTCATGTTTAATCCCACTAGTATAGATGAGGTATCTGTTTAAGCTACTCATCTAGAAGCTAGAGGAAAGAATGGAAGTCCAAAAGTTGGGGGATCATCCCAACCCACTGCAAGAAAGAATAAGGAGAAAAGAAAGCAGAAATGGAAAGCAAGGAAGACTAACACTACACAGAAAAGCAAGGCTTCATGCACTCACTGTAAAAAGGATGGGCATGGTGATGAGCACTATTGGATTCTGCATCCAGAGCTGAGACCTAAGAAGTTTGAGGGCAAGCAAAAGAAGACTGTTGCAACTATTCAGAAAGACTTGGGGTCAGACTCGGGAGATGAAACAACTATTGTAGCCACATGTATAAGAGGTAAGAATTCTGAAGCATCTACTAGTAATTCTGCACAATCTACTATTGATGAAGAAAATGAGAGAAAAATACATGAGCTTTTCCATATTTGAGTTATTTCCAAACATCAAAAGATTGATACTTTGTTTGATAGTGGCTCACAAGTAAATTTAATTTCTAAAGAAATTGTAAAGAAGTTGGGATTAGTGACTACACCTCACAAGAAATCATACCCATTAAAATGGTTAAATGATAAAGCACAACTACAAGTGACTAGACAATGCAAACTCAAGTTTTCTTTTGGGTAAACATTTGTAGATGAGGTTGAGTTAGACATAATTCCTTTGGATATATGTGGAAGTGTTTTAGGAAGTCCTTACTTGTATGGCAGAAAAGCTATTTTCTATAGAGTTGAGAACAAGTATCTACTTGTTAAAGATGGAATCGAATACTTTGTAAGAGCTTATAAGCTCAAGAATAATTATACTCTCATAAACATAGAGCAGATGAAAAGAATGATAAATTCATGCAAACAATTCTTACTAATGATTGTAAAGGAAAAGAAACCTAATAAAACCAATGTATTTGAGGGTTGTAATGCTAAACAGCAAGCTGATTTAGAAAAGGTTGTTACAAAGTATGATATCTTGTTTCAAGAACCTAAAGGTCTGCCACCCAAAAAGGAAATAATGCATGATATTATTTTGCAGCAAGATGCTCCATGACCTAACATTGGAATGTACAGGTTGTCCGCTTTAGAGAACATAGAAATCAAGAAGCAGGTGTAGGAGTTGCTCGAGAAATGGTTTATCAGACCTAGCACATCACCATGTGGGTCACCAATCGTTTTGGTGAGAAAGAAAGATGGCTCATGGATAATGTGCATTGATTATCAAGCACTAAATAAGATAACAATCACAAACCTTTATCCCCTTCCTCACATTGATGATCTTTTAGATTAATTGAAAGAAGTTGTTTATTTTTCCAAGCTACACCTGCATAGTGGATACCATCAGGTCAGAGTTGCAGAACAAGATGCATGGAAGACTGCTTTCAAAACAAAAAAAGTATTGTATGAGTGGTTGGTTATGCCTTTTGGCTTAGCTAATGCTCCTGTTACTTTCGTGAGATTAATGAATGATGTACTCAAACCTTTTCTTGATGATTTTGTTATTGTGTATCTGGATGACATTATGATATTTAGCAAAACATGGGAAGAACACTTAAAGCATGTTAAGCAGACACTAGATGTTTTGAAAAGTGAAAAACTTTATGTTAAACTCTCAAAATGTGAATTTAGCAAAACATCTTTGAATTATTTGGGTCATATAGTAGAGGTGGTGAATTGAAGATAGATCCCTCTAAGGTGGCAGTCATTGTGAACTAGCCTAAACCCAAATCTGCTACAGAAGTTAGAAGCTTTTTAGGGGCAGTATAATATTGGAGAAAGTTCATTTCTAACTTTTCCTCAATTGCAGCTCCCTTACATGCTTTAACGGGATTGAACAAGGTGTTTTAGTGGGGAGGCAAATAGCAAAAAGCCTTTGACACTTTGAAAGAAAAGATTAGTACAGCACCTGTACTAACACTGCTTGATCTTCAAAGACCATTTGAGATCCAAATGGATGCCAGTGACTATGCCATGGGAGCAGTGTTAACACAGCACAATAAACCCATATGTTATCATTCTGAGACATTTAATTCTGCAGTAGTTAACTATCCTACATATGATAAAGAATTGTATTCGTTAGTACAGTGTGAAAAAGTGGAAACATTAATTAATGGGCAAAGAGATAGTAATACATACTGATCATCAACCACTTCAATATATACACTCCCAAACTAAGTTACAGCAATCAAGGCACCATAGATGGATGGGATTTCTACAACAGTTTCATTTAGTCATCATATATAAAAGGGGCATACATAACAAAATTGCAGATATGTTTTCTAAACCCATTATAAATGCAGCTACTATACTTTAGCATAATTATGTGTTACATGAGAGTTACATTGAACAATATGCTCAAGATATAGACTTTAAAGAGGTATATGCAACTTTAAGTTAAGGAAAACGAGTAGAAGAATTGGATTATCATGTAAATGACCGACTCTTATACCATTGTGGGAAGTTATGCATTCCACAAACTGAAAGAGTAAAGATAATTCGAGAAGCACACACTTCTCTAATATAAATTCACTTTGGGGTAAGTAAAACAGTTGCACAGCTGCAAAGATTTTGTTATTGGACAAAAATGAACGAGATAGTTTCTAGATATGTAAGAGGGTGTACCATGTGTGCAAAAA
This sequence comes from Pinus taeda, assembly GCA_000404065.3. Lineage (NCBI taxonomy): Eukaryota > Viridiplantae > Streptophyta > Pinopsida > Pinales > Pinaceae > Pinus > Pinus taeda. The sequence goes on along the minus strand of APFE031452385.1, from coordinate 28,242 downwards.
GCAAGCCCAACAATAGAAAACTAAGCTTGTACACTCCATTAACAGTTCCTTCTCATCCTTGGGAAAGTGTTTCCATGGACTTTGTTGGAGGATTGTCTAAATCTAGGAAAGGTCATGATTATCTGTATGTTGTTGTGGATAGGTTCAGCAAAATGTGTATTTTGATACTTTGTAACAAACAGATTACAGCTAAACAAACTACAAAACTGTTCTTTCAACATGTATGAGTTCATTTTGGATTACCCACTTCCATTGTATTTGATCGAGACACCCGATTTGTGGGGAAGTTTTGGTCAAGTCTGTGGGAACTGATGGACACCAAACTAAAGAAAAGCACAACTTTTCATCCACAAATTGATGGCCAGACAAAAGTAGTTAACAGGACAATGATCCAGTTACTCAGGGGATATTGCAGTAAGCATCCTAAGCATTGGGATGAACATTTATGTTATGTGCAGCATGCTTACAACAGAGCAAAACATTCTTCTACACAAAGATCTCCTTTTGAGACCTGTTTTGGTTTCACACCAAGGTCTCCTTTGGATTTTGTCTTTGGTAAAGATAACATAGTTGAGGGACACAGTGATGTGGACAGGGAAACTAGGTTCATTGAACAGATCCAAGAGATCCACCAGGCAGTACAGGAACAGTTGGAAAAGAGCCAAGCCAAATACAAGGCAAGGGATGATAAGCATCGGATGGAGCATAGTTTCCAAGTTGGTGACCAAGTCTAGTTGTATATCAGTGAGGACAGGATGCAAAGTGAAGGTAAAAAGCTAAATCCTATTAGGTATAGACCCTTCAAGATACCTGAGAAGATTGGTGAGAATGCTTTTCGCCTTGATCTACCAACTTAAATGCACATCTACTCAGTCGTAAATGCAGATTGCTTGAGATTGTTTGAACCTTCACTGATTGAATATCCCAAAGAGCAGAGTCAATTGCCTTCTATTGATAACCTGTTACCTAAATATCTTAATGAATTGCAGGAAGACACAGTTCTAGACAGGAAGGTAAGGACAATGTGCAGGGGAGATGTTGAGTACCTCAGAGTTAGGCTCAAGGGTTCGAAGTCGAGCAGTGCAAAGTGTATATAGATTGGACAAGTGAGACAATTGTACCCTCACTTAGTCGATGCTTGAAAACCAACTTTTGGTGGTCCAAAAGCTTTTTCAGTGGGAAGGCCGTGATCTGAATTGGATCCATGGAAATTATCAAATTGTTATGGCTGTATCAAATCAGGACAGACTTCAAAAACTTGCGAACAAAGAGCTATCAGGAAGACCTCTAGACAGTGGCAGTTTGTAGCCAGCAAGGAACGACAAGGACCTTGGTCAAAGCGCGATGACCGAGGCCCATGGAGACTGCGCAAGACGTAAACTAATAGTTAGGAAGTCTGGATCGAAAAACGAAGGCCGTTTCTGATGCATCGTTGGGAAAAACCCCTCGAGAAGAAAAAGCCCCAAGCGCTCGATCGCATGGGAAGACAAGAAACCATAGGGAAAGCGATAAAGCAAAAGGCGGGCCTTGCGCTCCAAAACTGGCGGAATATTGGAGGCATGTTGGGCAGTAAACGGATTTGGCAGGAGAGCGAGCGATTCCATACATTGCATAACGCGTGTGCAGCGAATGAGAGAAAACCGCTTCTCATCGCGGGCTAACAGTCGAGCAATTCAACCGCGCAATAAGAGCAAACACCGTAGAATCTAGGGGCTCCAGATCTAACAGCGGAGATTGCAGCCGATGAATGACCGGATCTGGAGGGAGAACTAAGTTGCAGCATATAAAAGTCTGAAGTTTGATTTGACCGTTGAGTTGGCAGATGAATCATTACACAGCGTAATTGAAATACCAAACCATTTGAGGAAGGGCTGCCGCAGTTCATGAGAGGACAAGTGGCCACTTCCCTACAAGACGTTACACAGTGGCGATGACGCAGAGGCAGGGAACTCCAAGCGAACAGCAACAAGTGATCCGAAGGGGCGAAAGAGGAAGCGAACAGCCATGAGCCATATTGGCTTTAAGCCATGAACAATCAGAGAACAAAAAGAGAGTGTGAAGCAAAAACAAGCAAGCACTATAAGAAAGAAGGAGATAGTGAGACAGAGAGACAGAACAGAGAATAAGCAAGAAGCAGAAAACAAAGAGCCGAGCTAACCTGCAAAGTAAGGTAGCATCGAGCAGACAAAAGGCTTAAGAGGTTAGAGCAATCCTTGAGAGGATATCTGTCAGGAACTAGGTACCGAATTGGACTCATCCCATTCAAGACTAGTTGAGGTCGAGACTTGGTAAGGAAGAGTCTGTGCACTCTAGTGGCTTGGGGAATCTAAGAACCACCCTGCTAAGCATCATCTATTTCAGGAGACTCAAATTGAGCTCTTCATTGTAAAAACTCTGCTTTAAAGACACAATAAGAAAAGGCCACCACTGAAATCTGGATCGAAGACGTAGCCCAGGAGGATTGGGTGAACTCCTTGTTAATTCGTTGTGTTCTTGTGTTTTCTTACTATGTTTCTCTTACTGTTTTCCATTTTCCAGTGTTTATGTATTTTGCAATCTGATCGATCTGTTGCCTAAGATAACATAGACACACACCAGCGCATGAATCTGTAATACCTTCATTCATTAATTAATTAACTGAGATTACTCAAGAATGATTTTCAGATTAAACCATTTTAACATCTATACCCCAAAATTAGCCTTTGTCTTGATGTATTAAGAAAATATGCCCACACCTTCTCATCAATACCTTATTCATGAACCATTTTTCACCTAAGCCAATGATTTTTCATAATGAATTCTCAAAGATATAATGTTGAACAAGACCTAGGCACACTCAGCGTTATGTTCGAGCAAAGGCCCTTGTTGGAAATTTTGAAAAAAATTGAATCCAGCCCACTTTCTATAAGATTTCTCAACACACCATTTAATTTGGTTCAAAACGTACTACCATCTTGATTATCTAGCTTGTGTATAAAATGACGTGTATGGAACCGAAATTCATGCATAAATACTTTGTTACGAGAATTACTCACATAAGGAATATGCTAAATGAAAACCCTATATATAAAGACCTCAATATAGGACATGAACTTGCTCTATGTAAGAAACACAATGTATGAAAAACTGTATGGAAATCGTTATGATTCATCCACCACATCCATCCTATCTCAACGTAGATGACTTAACACTGTAGGGATGACAGAGTAAAACATTCAAAATGGATAGAAGGGTGGTAGACTGTTAACTTTTGATTTCTTTTATTAAAGTAAAGAAGACCGTCATTATGGCAACTTGTCATGTCAAAAATAGTGCTATTGTGTTGAGAGTGTTGAGAGGCAACGTGGAGAGTTATAATAGTGATGGTAGAGTTGTTGTGGATAGGATTAGAATAGTAATCATGAATAGGATAACAATTATAATAGTGTGATGACTCCCGTAGTAAGATGATAATCATACATGGAAAGGGTTTAGTCATATATGAAAATTATGATTAGAACAGTAAGGTAAATAGTAATGAATAAAAGGACCAAGGTGATAATCATGTATGAAAATTATGATTAGAAGAGTAAGGTAAATAGTAATGATGATTCAAATGTAGACATTTTAGGGTATGATTAATATTATTAAAATAATAGTGATCATAGAAAAGCATAAAGGTATACTATTTTTATTTTTAATTTATTTTTAGTTTTTATTAATAAAATTAAAATACCAAAAAATATTTTTACCAAATCTTGATTATACTCATTGTTTCCATGAAAAGGATTCTAGTATTTTCATGTAATTTTTTTTGTAGTTTGGGTAATAATTTGATTGATGCTTGTTATAATGTAATAGTCAATTGTTTACTATAATGCAATATTCAGTTGCTTGATGTAATGTAATTTTCAATTCCTTGTCGTGGCTAATTCATTTCTTTCTTACATTGTGTTGTCAGGTTGTTGTCCTCTTTTTTTATTTGAATCAAGAATCCTTTTTTAATTCTTCTTTTAGAGAATTCACATCGAGTGTTGAGTTGTTAGATGAAAATATAACATTTTGTATAAATTCTAAATGCAATAACCATCGAGTTCCTCTCGAAAAATAAATGCTAAGATTGTTCAATTTGTAAATATCCTCAATAGATCAATTTTTTAATCTTACTATATTGTCATTTGTACCTTAGAAAAATCATTCCAAAATTTTTGAAAATCAATTAATCACTAAGAAAATATTTTATTGACAACTTTTATTAGTCAATTTCTCGCTTTTCTAACAAAAATTCAAAGTCTAGTTTTGGTTAGAAACTGATTTTCAACCATAGACTTCATTATATATATATTATATATTCTATATATATATATATATAATATATATATATATTATATATATATATATATATATATATATAATAATATATATATTTATATATATGACAAAAAATCATTTTTAGGATAGAATGAGGGTAGGCGTATTTCTCCCTTCACCCACAACTTGCATCTTGGCTTGCTAAATTAATAGGGGAATAAATTCATCCCAATTGATTGGATTGTTGTAGAGTTTCAATCTATGACCATTGACGACAAATGAAACTCTGTCTTCATCAATTATTTTTATCTTCATAGAATCAATGTCAAAAACTTCATGGACATCATAAGAGGACCAAGACACTAAATGGCGAACTTCCCTTTAAAATCCTTGAATTTGGAGTCAAAGAGAAAATCCCATTCACGAACTTTGAAATTCTTTCTCTTAATAAAATTATCATGCCACCTCATGTATTGTTGCTAAATTAGAGTACTTTGTTGTAGATCATCTTATCATATTTCATCTAATTCATTTAGTTGCACAATTCTTTGCTTATGTGCTTTATTCAAGTCCATTCCTAATTCAACTATAATTCTGAAAGTTTGAATTTGAAATTCAATAGGAAGGAGGACATGCTTACCATACACATGTTCATAGGGAGTAAAAACAATAACATTCTTCCATGTTTTCATGTAGGCCCACAAAGCTTCTATAGGTCTATCTACCCATTTTCCTAATGAAGCTAAAATATCTTGGTCATGATTGCTTCCAAAATCTTATTTGTAGTTTTCACTTGCCCATTTTCCTATGGATCATAAGGAGAAGACTTGTGATGCCTTATTTTACATTTTTCACTTATTGCCTGCACAGGCTTAAAAGTAAATTATGCTCCCTATTGGGTAACAAATTTCCTTGGGAACCCAAATACGAAAAAAAATATCTTCAAGCATGAATTTGACTAATAATTTGACTTCTGATATACTTATTAGAATCTATAAAAATAGTTGGCCAGTAATATCCCAAACAAAGTACTTTGTATCTACAAAATTCCCACCACATGGTTCATCATCACAAATATTTCATCTTCTCTAATACACCTACATATTATCAAATCTAACCCTGTATAGAAAATATCTCTTTTGATACGTGAGTGTTTGATACTTTTCCTAATAACCCTCTTTTTCTCTCTTGGTGAAAAGTGAAATAGTAACTTCTATGTAAATGTATAATGAGCTACATCTGAAAACCATGGAGAGTTGATATATATAGGAAATAAATTTTCATCTAGGAAAGTATTTGAGACTAAAATAATCTCGCAAAGCCCTTATTAATGCGAGAGAGAAAATATACCATAAAAATTTCCTTTCCAAGTTGATCTAGGATAGTGATGATAAATTCCTACAACAATAATAACGATATTGCTACCCTACCATTAGTTATAGGTTTATTTATCAAGTATCTAATCGTAGGATGGTCCACATGGAAAAAGATTTCATAATCAGTGATATAATTTCAAAATTTATAAATGGCATAAATAGATGGTAACATTTCCTTTTCAATAATGATATAATTGAGCTTAGTAAGAGTTAATATTTTGCTAATGAAATAAATAGCATAGCTTTGCAAATTCTCTTTTCAGATTAAAACTGCCCCTACTATTATTTCAAATGCATCTATAGATATGTGAAATGGAAAAATCCAATTTGGGCCTCTCAACACAGGTATTGTTGAAAGCCTTTTTTAAAATGTTTCAAATTAATTTGGCAATTAGTATTCCAATAAAATTTAGCATCTTTAACAAGTAATTTAATCAACATCAAAGCTATTGTACGAAAATTTTCTATAAATCATTAATAATAGCATGCATAACCTAGCGAAATTATAACATCTTCCATAACATTAACAAAAATGATATTGTAATGAAATGAATTAAGATGTTATTATTATCCACGGACAAGACTATATTATCTATGAGGTGGGCATATGAGAGAAATGAAAAGATTAAAATGTTATAAAATATTTCACTTAGCTTTAACAATAACCTATTTAAGTATATTTAGTTGAAAAATCATGTGTTATTTAATTTTATTTTGTGAAATTATAATATTTATCCTAATTAATAATAATAATGCTGCAAAATTTTATAGATAATTATATTTTAAATTTAGTGTTTTATAATAAATTAACCATTATTAACAAAGACATAAATGGTATATTGTGATAAGTGGAAGAAGTAAATATTCACACAACCATGAAGATTTAAAAGTTACATTATTATAAGATGAATTAAAAAATATTTGAACTTTATGAGAAAATATAATGAATGTTCAAATTCATTTATTTATTGGAATTTTTTTTTTGAGATAATTTTCAAATTTTTTGTTTGCTTAGTTTTTTTGAAATTTAAACACTTTAGGACTATTGAAGTAGGAAAATGTAAAAGATAATAAATCAATATTTATATAAATATATATTTGTAGAGAAGATTATGAAAATAGATAATAATAAGGAAAGTAAATAATTTTTAATATAGAACAAAAGAGAGAAACAAAAATTTATACATAACAATACATTATTTTATAAAACAAGATATTAAAATTTGGAAAAACCATTAATCATGGGCATTAATAACACATTAATCTACATATTAATACATTAATAACACTTTAATATACACACGATATGACATTAATAATATATTAAATAACACATTAACACATTGATAACATATTAACTATACATAATCTATGTATAAACATATGCCGACATCTGGCAATGGTTAACATGGTCAACCATAGTCAACATTGTGTCATGGTGAACCATAGTTTCCATAAGCATCATGGTTTATCTAGATGTAAACATTGGGAAACTAAACTCAATCATACTTAACCACAATCAACTTCATTGAGTGTTGTTGACTATGGTTGAATGTTGTTAACATAAAGATTAAAGTTTAATGTTTATTATGATAAGGTTATCAATAATGTTTAATAAATTTATTAATAAGGTTTATTAATAATATTAGAATAAGGTTTAAGGTTTATTAAAAATATTAATATTAAGGTTTATTAATAAGGCTTATTAACTTTATTGATAGTATTAATAACTTTATAATGATAAATTAATAACTATACATTAAGACATTAATAATATATTTACCTATACATAACAACATATTAATAATATATTAATCTACACATTAAGATATTAAGTTATATGTTAATATATTAAGCTATATATTAACACATGTTATTCATGATTGAGTTGGTCAACCGTAGTTAACATATATATTATGTTTGACCATGATTAATGATAGGCATTATGTTTGATGAGCATATGGTTAACCACATAAACATTATGTCCAATATATCCATAGTCAACCTTAGTCAACCATATTTAACTATAGTTAACCATAGTTGACCATAGTCAATCATAATCAAGGTTTAATGATAATATTAACACTTTCATAATTTTTTCAACTACGTAACCATATTTAACCATGGTCAACCATGGTCACCATGGTCATCATGGTTAACATGGCGACTGATAGTGAATATGGTCAACCATATTCATTTATAATTAAACATCAAAAACCATGGTCAACAATGTTCACCCATAGTCAACCCCAATTGACCATAGATAACCATCTTTAAAAAATGCCATAGCAATGTGACAACTAAATATCAACGTCGTAATGTATCAAATGAAATTCAACATCACAATATGACAAACAAAAAATCAAGCATAATTGTTTTACAAAAGATGGTCTTAAAATGTGGAAAAACCAATAATCATGCATATTAATAATGCATTAATCTACACATTAACACATTGACAAAACATTAATAATACATAAATTTACACATTAACACATTGATAAAATATTAAGTATACATTAATATGTACATTGACACATGTCACCTATGGTTGACTATGGTTGGCTATGGTTAGAAAGGTCAACTATAGTCAACATAGGTTCCATGGCGAGCCATAGCCATCATGGTCATTAACTTTAATATTGTTACTAGTGTGATAAATAACAAACAACGTTGTAATGTGACAAACAACAAACAATGTTGCAATGTGACAAACAACAGACAAAGTCGCAATGTGATGAACAACAAACAATGTCACAATTTGAAAAAACAATGACATCACAATTTGATGAACAAGAAACATTGTTGTAATTTGACAATGATCAGGTGATCAAATTTTAACTCAAAAATGAAAGTGCTCAGAAAGTATTGAAACTAATGTCAAGTCGAAGTCCTCTTTGTTCTAAATCCAACAATGTTCGTTTCACCTCAATCTTACATTGTATGCTCAAGTTATTATGTTCTTATTGTTTGGCCCAACAACTAAACAATGAACAGGTCTGCTAACTAGGCAGTTGACTATGCTTCCGTACAGATGACATCATTCAAGGTGACTGTGTTGGTATGGACCAATCGAGCGCTACCAAGTTTCAATCTTTGGTTCATGCAGGTGGTTGAATTTGATTGGTTTTGTGTGGCTCAATCATGGGTTGCCACATGGCACCTCCAGAGCACACAAAATTTTGGTTTGGTCAACCAAAGGCCCGAGCAAGGCTCGAACCCCTGACCTCCAATCTAACAGCACAATGCTCTACCATTAAGCCCGCAGGTGCTTCTTACCCCATAAGGACTTCAGGCCTATTTAATTTTTATCAAATGTGCATATGGAGGAGAGGTCGGGCTATCAGCCTCGGCGCCCAGTCACCTCCACCACATGACCTCAGCATAAAGCAAATGTGGCTTGGGACCTCAGTGTGGTGCCTAGTCATAGAACCACCACACGACCACAGGTGGGGCAGAATGGAGCGCCGATGGAACGGGGGCTTGGGACCATTCTAGCCCCTGGTCGTATAGACATGCATAAGACCACATGTCAAAGATTGAGCACTAGGAAGAAGGGTGTGGGAGTTTATCCCTAGCCTTGGGCGTATGGGCGCTCACAAGACCTTAGAAAAGCATGAAGAGGGCTCTGGTGGTGAGGGCAAGTGGTTAGCCTCTGCTTTTGGCCACATGACCATTGGCCCGACATATAAGGGGCTAGGCTAGCAGGGGCAGGCGGTTAGCCCTGCCCCCGACTGCATGGCCCATGGGACCTGATTATTTTGCATAAAGGTTATTGGGAAATTTAAGTATCCAACAAATTACAATTTCAGCAAGAAAATTTGTCACCTCCGTAGCAGAAATCAGGGTAGATTTGTAGGATGGTCAGAATGTTGGTCCAATTTGTAGGACGGATAACAACAAAACTACACGGAGAGCTTGTAGAGCCATATATTTGTATTTTTTGGCCTTTCGGAGCTCAACAAGGGTCTACCTAAGAGTTTTTTGACATTCTAGATCTAATGGTGACCTCTATTTGATGATTTGAGTACATCTAAAGGAACTTTTTGCAGGTTCAAGTCCATGGGTGTATGGATCAATCAGTGTTTTCGAGTAGTTCTTGAAGGTGTTTGAGCATGGAGAAGGCCTTGTAGTATTTTTCTTATGTAATGTTCCTAATTGGTAATATGGGTGATATTTTAAACAAATAAACAGTGCAGCAGCATAAAATTAAAAGCATGCATCATACATCCATAAAACACTATAAATCTGGAACCGTTGAGCCATATATTATAAAATATGAGAGCATAGGTACAATATAAATGAGATGGTGCACATGGGCTTGTCTCAAGGACAATATGGACCAAACGCAGGTGATGGAATGGTTGAGTTGAAGGCTGCCCAGTTGTTGCACCACTATGCACTGCATTATCCCAGTAAAACTATTGTCCTACTGAACTTCGACATGCTGAAATGTGCCCAAAAGCCACCCATAAAATTATATCCTTTTAGCCTTGGACTCCTTGGATAAAACCCTAAAAAACCCATAAGGGAATTTCTCTGGTTTTTATTTTGGATTTTCGGCCTCCTTGGAGCCTCTCCCCAACTGTTACTGCCAAATTCGACTTGCAGGAAATAGCTTTCAAATCCCTCTGAAAACACCCTTAGAATGTTGGGTTCACCTGTGTTGATTAACTCCTTGCTCCCCGGATGATCCTTGGCCTAGAAAACTGCTCTCCCAAGCACCACGAGTTTGCTACCAGAGGCCTTTGTGCAATCCCTCAGCCCTGAAATTCGTATTGTTGTAACCCCTGACTGGCTAGCTACAAAACTCGGTGAAATTGTCCTCAACCAACAACCTTTCTAGCTCCTAGAACTCCTAGTGCCTCAAAGTGCCTCTCTATCTTGTGCCAATCTGCATACAATTTCTGTTGATTTTGGGTTGTCGCTAAATTATCCTTGAGAGCTTTGAGGATATCTTGGCTCACTTGGACCTAGTATTTGGCCTTTGGGGCCCGTTTGTCTCCGAAAATAATATCAAAAAAAGTTAGTACATCATATCCATAGAGGGCATGGAAAGGATTCATATCGATAGACATGTGGTGTGTGGTTTTGTAGCAGAACTCGCCCAAGTGCAACTACTAAATCCACGTCCTCTGCTGACCTGTCACATAATTCCTCAGGTACCCCTCCAACCACTGGTTGACCCTCTCCATCTGGTCGTTCGTTTAAGGGCGATAACTAGTGCTAGGAGTGAGCTTCGTCCCAACCAACCTGAATAGCTCCTACCAAAAGCCACCCATAAATATGTTGTTTCTATCGCTCACAATCTTCTTGGGGAACCCATGTAGCCGAAAAACCTCCCAGAAGAATAACTCAGCAACCTATGCAGTCATGTATCTAGTGGGGATGGTGAAGAAGTGGAAAAATTTGGTCAACATGTCGACCATTACATATATGCAATCCTTCCCCTCTACCGTGGGGAGCCCAGTGATGAAATCCATCGAAATACTTTCCCATTTCCCCTCCAGAATGGGAAGTGGTTGTAGTAGCCCTGCAGGGTGAGTTAACTCCCCCTTGTTCCATTGGCAGGCCTCACACTCCCTTACGTGCTACAGCACGTCCTCCTTGAGGCCTTTCCACGTGAACCTCTCCTGAACAACCATGTAAATCTTTCGTAATCTTTGTTGTCCTAACAGTGGTGAATCGTGAGCTACCTGGAGTACCGTCTCCCTCAAATTCGAGTTGGGCACCAAGTAAATGTGCCCCTTGTAATATATGACCTCATCCATCACATGGTAATGATCATCTGCATGTGTCCCCTCCAGCACCTCGCAAGCCCTCTTGTCCTTGGAGTACTCAACCAATAGTTGAGCCTTCCAATCCTAGCAAATGCTCATGAGAGATAACCCAGCTGGTCTACTAGATAGAGCATCGACCACCACATTGTTCTTGCCCTGCACATACTCAATGTCAAAATCGTAGGCTTGCACCTTGCTGGCCCATCTCTGCCACCTATCATTGAGGCCCTATTGCCCCATGAAATGTCGAAGACTGTTGCGATCAATCTTCACTTGGAATCGGTTGCCCACCAAGTACTAGCGGAACTTGGCCAATGCATGCATAATGGCCAACATCTCCTTGTCATATATGGAATATGAAAGCTCATGCGGTACGAGCTTCTGACTCTCAAAAGCTATGGGATGCCCCTCTTGTGACAATATGACTCCATCTCCTACCCCTGATGCATAACACTCCACCGTGAATGGCTAGGAAAAGGCAGGGAGTGCTAGAACAGGGAAACTGCTCATCACCTCCTTGATACGATCGAAGGTGACCTGTGCTCCATTAGTCCATGCGAAGGCCCCTTTCTTGGTCAAGTTGGTCAAGGGTGTTGCTAGCTGTGAGAAACCTTTGACAAACTTCTTGTAGTAAGTGCAAATACCCAAGAAGCCTCTCAGCGTAGTCACATCTCGGGGTACTAACCAATCCTAGATGGCCCGAATATTCTCCTCGTGAACCTTCACCCCATCTGCTCCAATGATATGCCTGAGATAAAGCATCTCCGTCAATAAAAACTCACACTTGGAGAGCTTGGCATAAAACTACTACTCCTGCAAAATGCACAGTAACTCCTCCAAGTGTTGCAGGGGCCCCTCCCACATCCGGCTATAGATTAAGATGTCATCGAATAACACTAGCATGAACCTCCTCAGGTGTCCCCAAAAGATATGGTTCATGCAATACTAGAATGTGGCAGGAGCGTTGGTCAGTCCAAATGGCATGACCAGAAACACCAAAGTGCCCATGGTGGCACTGAAATGTTGTCTTCGGGATGTCCTGATCCCAAACTCTGATTTGGTGGTACCATGAATGCAGATCAATCTTAGAGAAGTACTTGGCTCCTCTAAGCTCATCCATCAACTCATCAATGTGGGAAATGGGGTTCGAGTTCTTAAGGGTCTTCCAGTTAAAGGCTCAGTAGTCCATACACATCCGGAGGGTCCCATCCTTCTTCATCACCAACACTATGGAAGAAGCAAAAGGACTGAAACTAGGCCTGATATGGCCCAATGCAAGCAGCTCCTGAATGGCCTTCTTTATCTCATCCTTATAGGTTTTGGGGTGCCTATAAAGAGTAGTGATGATTGCCTTATACCCGGCTCCAACTCAATGGAGTGCTCAAACCCTCTATCTGGTGGCTGCCCTGGTGGAATGTCTTCGAACACTACTACATACCTATCCAACAAAGCCTGTATGTCTATTAGTGGTGGTTGTGCCTGTCCACCAACCTTTGCGATCCTTAACTCGACTGCGCATGCAATGTCCCCATGTCGGAGATCTGCATCCATCCTGTGGGCCAAAACTGTCTAAGGCAGATAAGACTACATGCCTCTCAAGACCACCAGTTTTCCATCTGGCCCCATGAACTCCATCTCAGGTTTCCTCCAATCTTTTGTGACTCACCCAAGGGAACACCGCCACTGGACACCTATCACCACGTTGGTTTCTGGCACATTGACCATAAAGAAGTGGTCCATCATCAAGTAGTTTTCCATAACTATTGTCAAGGAGGGCACATATCTGGTGCACTCGATGGTGCGGTCACCTAGTACTAGGACGGAGAACCCCTCAAACTTTGTTATCATGAGGCCCATCCTCTAGACCAGCTGTGCATCTATGAAGTTGTGGGTAGCCCCATTGTCCACCAGCATCGAAATCCTCTATCCCTGCACTGTATATTTGATCCTGAGTGTAAAAAAATTAGGAATATCGCACAAAGAAGCAAAGACTCCTCCAGATGAGGCAAGAGATGCCCCTCCCTGTGGAGGTGGTGGTGGTGGCCATTTGTCAACCAAACCCTCTCCATCTGTCCCACCATAATCCTACTCCACCTCGTCCTCCTGGTCATTGTCAGAAAAGACCTCAATGTAATGTGCCCCACTTGCAGTGCACCTATGGCCAGGTGCCCAGGGCTCTTTGCATGTGAAGCACAGCTTCCTCCTCCGAAGGTCCTTCCAAATCTCCTCATGTATCTTCCCTGTTAGGTCCCTAGACTACTAGTGTAACCCCTTATTGTTATTAGTGCAACCCCCTTATTATATTGTTGTGCCCATTTAGTCCCCATATTGTTATTATTGTGCCCCATAGAAGCCCACTATTGTTATTATTGTGCCCTTACATTATTATTATTATGTTGGCTTTGATTTATTATGACCCCTTAAACTCCTATATATAGAAAGGAGGTCAGGTCATTTGTATCATCAAAGAATTGTTCATTTGTGTAATGTAAAGGAGGTTTCCCCCTCAAAGAGGTTTATTTTTAAGGCGTTCATCTATATTTTCTATCTTTTTGTGAGTTGGTTTCATAACATTCTCCCCTGCGTGGTCCTCGATAGTGGGGGTCTAGTCTCATGCCCCTTTTATGGAAAAGGGGTCCATGCAGGAAATGGCGCTCTGGTCTTAGGGATGGCTCCATGTAAATCTCTAGCACACACCACCGCTTTTTGCAGCCTAGAGGGTCTGTGTGACTTCACTAGTCCCCCCAAAGGCTCGAGAAAGCCTTCAATGTAGGTGTATACCCTCCTTTCCTCGAACAAGTCTGAGACCATCACTATCACACACAGAAAGCCTAAGAAGTACTACTATGGGTTCACTGTTTGGCACAGTTGTCTCATTTCCCTGAAAGATGCCTCCAGATCCCTCTAATCAAATATCTCCACCACCCTCCGAGTGCAATCCTCATAAGAAACTATTTGGGCATGCCCCAAAGTGGTCAGGTCGTGAAACCACCAGTCATGGGCTTCCCCCTCCAAGTGTAGCGATGTCATCTTAATGGCTTCCTTCTCTGTCATCCAGTTGAGTTGAAAGTATGTGTCCATATTTTCAACCCAAGTCTTGGTTGTGCACTTGGCAGTGCCATCAAATGTAGGGAAATACATGCTCCTTGTAGTTCTCTGCAGCTCATATTTTTGGATCACTTGTCCTTCGTACCCCTTGTTCCTCTCACTCTGCTTGAGCTTGCAGTAATCTCTGAAGGAGAGGGCTTCTTTGAAATCTTCATCCATTGCCTGCCACTCTCTAAAGTAATCCCCCATATGGGTAGTGTCTTCCTCCCTTGTTGGTTCGATTTGTGCCACTGGCACGAAAGAGGGTAGTGTAGCCCTAGTTATCACACTAACTGAAGGGCGCTGCGATGCTGGTGAGGGGTGATTGAAAGGCTGAGAAACCCCTAAAGTTTCTCCACATAAAAAACCCACTAGGTGTGGCCCTGCCTCTGATTTGTGACTTGATCTCCTCTAGCATGTCTTTTTGCCCCTTGGCCAAGTCACTCAAGGCCCTCAGGAGGTTATCAAAAGCCATATTCTCCCTGCTCTTGGGCTCTACAATTTCCTCTTCTTCGGCCTCTGCTTTCCCTCTTTCCTCCATATTTGGTGTAATTTCTAACTCCCTTTATCTATTCCTATATCTCTACCTCTAGTAAGTGATGTTCTATTGGTCCTCCCCTCTCATACGAAACAAACCACATAGCTGAGCCAAGAACTAGGCTCTGATACCATTGTAATGTTCCTAAGTGTAATATGTGTGACATTTTAAACAAATAAACAGTGCAGCGACATAAAATTAAAAGCATGCATCATACATCCATAAAACACTGGAAATCTAGAACTGTTGAACCATATATTATAAAATCTGAGAGCATAGGTACAATATAAATGAGATGGTGCACCTGGGTTTATCTCAAGGACAATCTGGACCAAACCCAGGTGATGGAATAGTTGATATGAAGGCTGCCCAGATGATGCATCACTATGCACTGCAATGTCCCAGTAAAATTATTGTCTTGTTGAGCTTTGACTTGTTGGAATGTGCCCAAAAACCACCCATAAAATTATATTCTTTCAGCCTTTGACTCCTTGGATAAAACCCAAGAAAACCCAGAAGGGAATTTCTCTAGTTTTGACTTTGGATTTTCGACCTCCTTGTAGCCTCTCCCTAGCTGTTACTGCCAAATTCGACTTGCAGGAAATAGCTTGCAAATCCCTCTGAAAACACCCCAAGAATGTTGGGTTCACCTGTGCTGATTAACTCTCTCCCCGGATGATCCTTAGCTCGGAAGACTGTTATCCCAAGCACCATGTGTTTGCTACCAGAGGCCTCTCTGCAATCCCTCTGCCCAAAAATTCGTATTGTGGTAACCCCTAACTAGTTGGCTATAAAACTCAGTGAAATTTTCCTCAACCAATAGCCTTTCTAGCTCCCGGAACTCCCAACAAGCTATGGACCTCCTGGCTGGTTCAATCCCCTCCCACGTGTTTCTGATCGCCCAGAAAATATGCAGTCTCCTCCTCTGTGTGGATGGGTGAAGTGTATGTCAATGTTGCAACCCATGTAATCTCTATGGAATAACCTCCCTAGGGCAGGCATGGATAGTCCCCCGATGTAGAGGTTGAATCTCCCCTACAGAAGATTCGTGGCTAAATGGTCGGTAGACTCGCTAAGCAGCAGAGCATACAAAGATGAGTTTGGTTGTAAAATGATCAAGATCCTGCAAAAGAGAGCTCCTTCCTGTTTTATCACCTTTGGACCCCTTAGCCTCATGTGGGCCCCTCCTTCCACTAATTTGATTCCCTCCAACTCATGCAATGGCCAAGTTTGAATTATTCAAGTGGGTGGCCCCCACATTCCACTAGCTGCCAGAAATAAAGTCAAATTGCCTATAGTTCCTAAGTTCTGCATGTGGGGTCCTCCTCCTAAGCCAAAAATGATGCCAAAATTGTGTCACTGCACCCTTGGACTAATACATTTGAGAATGGACATAACATCTTACCTTTAGAAGTTTACTGCAGCAGTTGTTACTTGTAGGGTTCAGCTCTTATATACTTTTTTCATTATGTCTTGTTGAGGAAAGTTTTCTATTTGTCCTTTAATGTGGAATTGAAGTGCTTATATGCTCATGAATGCTCATTTTTAGATGGAGTAGGTGATCTTTATAGGAGACACCTTGTTTTGCTAATGTTTTCATGACTGGTTGTAGGTTTTCATGATGTTTATGTGAGAGTTCTTTGTAGGAGAGTATTTCCTTGAAGGGGAAATATCCACATGTTTTATCAGCAAACTTTTATGTATTCATTTTCCACTGAATATATGGAACAGTCTAGCTATGTTGGCAGGCCCAAAGATGTAGCCCAAGAGGGGTTAACTCCGTCACCAAATCCTTTTTTCTACGCCTCATGAATAACTGTATGAATTATGTGATGTTGTGTTGTTTATTCTTAAGTTTACATTTGAAAACTAACTCATAACTTGAAGAGACCTTTTGGAAAACCTATTTTGTGTTAAGACCCATTTTTCCTTGCAAAGCATTGGAGAATGATCCCTATTTTTAGGAAGAGGAAATTGACATCCTCCTCCATTTTCAGACCAATTGGTATTAGAGCCTCATCTAATCAAGTTGCAAGAATGGGAAAAAAGAGTCTCCAAGAGCTAGATGAGATGAATTTGGCTCTTCGTATGGAGAACAGTGAGCTGAGAAGAATTCTAGAAATGGTTGAAGAGGAGAAGAGGCATATGCGCCTTCAGTTGCAGCATGTGCTTGAGGATCAGGTTGTTGAAGGTTCCACTCCTGTGACAAACAAAGAAACCTCCAAAATGAAACCAATATGTGGGCATGGTTCACACATTAGTTATGGACCATATTGTTGGGTTGTGTAATATTCTTTCCATGACTAACCCACGTAGTTAACCGAGGGGTTAGAGGGGGGCGGAGCCCCCCTTTGTTGCTCCGATTTTGTAGTGGGGGGGGTCACAGGGGGGTTGAGGTGTACCCGTAACCCCACTTTATGGGGTCTGGGGCAGTGCTCGGAAAATTTTGTGCATGATTTTAGCACATGTTTTTGGATGTGATGGTTTTCGGTCCATGGTATTGGACATGGTGGTTTTTCGGTCCATGATATTGGATGCTTCGGCATGTATAAATATGTATTATAACATTGAAAGGAATATAATGAAAAATCAAGCTAGTAGTCCCAGTTTTGGGATCCAATGGGAAAATCTCTATGTATATGTGTTTTATGTGTTATGCTCTCACATTGTTTATTTTTTTGTGTTTTAGAATTCGTATGCAGGTAATTTTTGTACAGGGTTAAAACCTACATTTGGTATCAGAGCAGTTTTGGCTTCAAAGGGACGCCTTTGTTGTTGAAGGGTTTCGCTCGGGCCTATGGTAGACCCTGTTCAGTGGGAGATCTGCGAGATCGATTCCAGTGGTGAAAGAAGATGGGGAGCAGTGGAAAGATAGAGATCGAGAAATTTAATAGTCAGATTTTTGAGTTGTGGAAACTCAAGATGGAGGATCTGTTGGTGGATAAAGATCAACGGATTGTGGTAGATCCGGGTACTAAACCAATGAGAGTGTCCGATGAAGAATGGAAGAAGTTGGATCGGAAGGCAAAGAGTACAATACGATTGTGTGTCTCATATTCAGTATTGTTGAATGTATCAGGGGAAGCTACAGCGAAGGCTTTATGGGACAAGTTAGGGACTTTGTACCAATATAAATCTCTGGTGAATAAACTGTTCATGCGGAATAAGCTGTATAACCTGAGGATGAAAGATGGAGACTCAGTGACAGAGCATCTGAATGCATTTAATACTGTGGTAAGTCAGTTATTATCTGTTGATA
>APFE031452373.1:29632-49637 GCA_000404065.3 Pinus taeda | reverse complement strand
AAGAGAGGAGCTACCCAATCCAAAAGAGGGAGTATCCCATTGATGTTGGAACTGAATAACCTCTTCTAGAATACTATAAATACAGGCATTGGGCCAAAGGAGGAGAGGTTGAAAGCTGAACATTCTAAAGGTAAATGCTGCTGGAATTAGGACTTCCATTTGTTGACTTGTGAGGAGAGATCACTATCCTTCCTTGTTGCCATAGTGGGAGTGGGTGAGCTTGTCAAAGTAAAGGAAATCTCTTGCTGGACCCTGGGAGGAGCTTGCACAACACCAAGGCTCAGGTTGTAATGGTTCCTTTGATTATTTAATACAAATAAGTCCATTCTTCTCAATGATTTGTTAATGAATTATTTCATGCATTCCTTGGTCAGTATGATAGGTATGCTTTGTTTTATAATGAATATTCAGATGCTATGTAATTGTTTGCCTTGTTAGTGTATGCAGGTCTGAAGGTGAAGGAGGAGCTCATCCGGATCAACAAGACTGGACTACTACAACAAGCATTGGACCTAAGGTAAGATCGAGAACATTTGATTTCTTGTAAAATGATGTGTATCTAGAGAAGGATAGCTCTTATTTGTTTTGTTTGTCATTAGAGAGTCTTAGACTCCTAGGAAGGTTAGATTTGTCCGCAAGTATAACTCATTCCGCTTGACAGAGGGGTACCCGTAACCCCACTTTATGGGGTCCAGGGCGGACCAACCTATGGTTTTGTGCATGGGGTCCGGGGTGGACCCCATGTTAGGTTGGGCGGACCAACCTATGGTTTTGTGCATGATTTTCGCACATGTTTTTTGGACGTGATGGTTTTCGGTCCATGGTATTGGACGCGATGGTTTTTTGGTCCAGGGTATTGGACGTGATGGTTTGTCAGTCCATGGTATTGGATGCTTCGGCATGTATAAATATGTATTGTAACATTGAAAGGAACATAATGAAAAAATCAAGCTGGTAGTCCCGGTTTTGGGATCCAATGGGAAATCTCTGTGTATATGTGTTTTATGTGTTATGCTCTCGCATTTTTATTTTTCTTGTGATTTAGAATTCGTATGCAGGTAATTTATGTATGGGGTTAAAACCTACATCACGCACTCAGCTGTGGACTTCTACCCTAGGCCTCTACACACTCAGCTACAAAGCCTCTACCTATGCTACAACCCAAGACTTAGACTTCTTGCTCTAAAGCTATGACTCTCTTTTTTGTTTTTTTTCCTTCTCTAAATACTTAGTGTTTATCTCTTTTTATACAATCCCATGGTCTGCGGACCATGGGTAGATCTCTTGCAGCCGACTTTACTTTACAAAACTAAGGGCGGACTACACTTTGCAACACATAACACTTTCGCACTCCATGACCACAAAATGTGGATTCTTTACAATATTATTACAAAAACTTGACTTAAAAATGGGCTTTTAGCCCCAAAACTATCCCTGGGGGATCCCACTCCCAACAGTTATATTTTCTTTGTCTAGTGAAACTAGTACAACACCAGCTCCAACTCCTTCCTTTGAAAAAGAACCTTCGAAGTATAACCTCCAAATATCAATTTTGATGGTCTTTGGTTTTTCTACAATGTTTTCAATGCTAAGTTGAGTGTTTTGTAAGTTATTTGATGATAATTCAAAATATCCAAAATCTCGATCTACTGCATAAATGGGATGATTTTTTGCTTGATCTGATTTGCAAATAGTATTCATGAATCTTACCTCTATGTATAACCTGAGATGTTCATCTCCATATACAGGAATAGTAGCATAAGACATGTCCATTTTAAGACTTCCTCCTAATTTGGCAGAACATGATCTTGATAATAACATGACAAATTTAGGAGGAATATCAGTAAGTACAATGCCAAATACCACACTCTTAACAGGGATTTGAGCTAAAGTGACCACTATATCCTTTATAAGTCCAAGACATGGTACTTTCTTGGAATCAAAAGTATATAGATCATGATAAGATCGGGTGACCTCTAATTGAAGTTGATCCATGATTACCTTTGGCATCATATTATGGGAGGCTCCAGAATCTAACATGCAGTTGTATAGAAAAAATTCATGAACTTTTAAATTAACATAGAAAGATGGTACATTTTCATCAATCATATATGAGTTGGGATCAAAGAATATTGAAGGTTTTTCATCTTGTAAGCTTATTACATATCCTTCAGCATCAACACTTGATGATTGGATCCATTTGGAAACTTGATTTTTATAACCTAGATTCTTTGAAAGTTTAGACAAAGGTATGGGTATTTTGACTCTTTTTAATTCATTTTCAACATTGAAAGTGGTTAGAATGGTTTTATCAATTGAAGTTGTTTCATTTGGCCGATTCAATGGTTGGAAGGTTGTTGTTTAAGATTCAAAAGATTTAATTTGTGGTTCATTTACAGTGGGATTTTTGGGAGGTCTACTAGGTGCTAACCTTGGTCTTAAATCATATCTTATATTCACTTCTAAAATTAAAAACTCATAAAAGGCCTCATATTTTGAAAGTTGTAAGCCTTCTTGATCTTTCTGAGAAGACTGATTTAGAGGAAGAGAGAAAATAACATTTTGGATAGATGAATTATCAAGATTATTGATATCCTCAGTGATCAAAGGGCTAGTGTCTTCAGGTTATTGATCATCAATCATTAATGGAGGTTGAATTCGTTGATCATCATTTGGTATTTGTAAGATTTGGGATTGGGGAGGTCTCCTAAATTGAGTTTGAGATCTAGCAGTAGTTTTTTTAATTGTTCTAGGCTAAGCTTCTATTTTTGAAATTTTATTTGAAAGGTTTCTAAGCAATGAAGTGATTTCATATATCTTTTGATCTTCATTTTTAGTTTTTGAGGAAGAACCTTCTTCCTTGGCTTTCATTTTCCTTTCAATGTTTTCTTCCTTACCTTTAATTTTAGCTGATATTGACCTATTGGCTTCAACTTCTATGGAATTTGTTTGCATGTCTTCTAAGGTATGAGATTCCCTAAGCATAACTACAAAATGATCTTCAAATGATTTAGAATATCTAACTTTGCCTGTTGCTACTGGTGGTGTTTTCACCCCAAGAAACTCTCCTAGGTTGTATATCATAGATGCTCGGGAACATTATAAACTCAACAAAGTGTTTGAAATGGATGAATGGGAGGTCTGATGCATATTCAAGCCAGATAACCACTTCTACTATGCTTAACTCTAGACATGGGTGAACGCCCCCAGACTACAAGGCTTTAGACCACCAATTACTCATAGTTTAAAGAATAGTTGAACATGGAGAATACTGACCACACCAGTAGATGCACAGGACCCTGTGATGGCCAGCTGCAGCCAGTAAAGAGGTCTGCAAATCTGTTTCTTAATACACAGACAGGATGGTAGCTCTCTGGCACTAAGATAACAGAAACCTGCATAACACATTCAATGATACATACTAGATTCTAACACAGAGGTGGGATGACAGCCCCTCTAATGGTAAATATCAAGAGAACATGAATAAATGCATAACAGGCACGACCTAGAACAAAGTGGAAAGTGAGCAATTAACAACAAAAGAAGCTTGTATTAGCTGAAAATGAAGACCAGACGCTACAAGTATCACTGTAGTTACAGTCTCCAGAAGTTGAATATTACATCAAAACCAAAACCATCAACCCTATTACATTCTGAGTTCTAGATATATATAGAGGTTGATTACAAAATGTTCTACTATCCTATGCGTGGAGGGGTCATAATTGACCACCAACCACATTAATTCTCTGATATGGGTCTCTGCTGTAATCTGCTGCTTCAATGAATGATCTTGATCTCCTTGGAAGCTCTGTTGTACTTCCCAAGCAAGTGTAATGTCCTTTGGATGGGGTTCCATAACTAAATGAATTCAACTACTCAAGGCATGTCCTTCTCGCTCTCAGCCACTCTGCTTCTTGAATGCGATTGTTGGAGAATAAATGTGCCGGGTACAGGTAGCTGGCCACCTTCGTCCTTCGTAAGCATGGAATGGTTGAGGACGTAAATACTGCATGACAGATGAAAGAAGGAACCAGGCTGGCCGTCGGATCGCGCAAATCAACAACGGAGATCTCATGGCAGGAGACAGAGGGAAGTTCGTGAGTGAGACAGATGAGGGCCATTGGATCTCAGGCGGTAGATCCAACGGTGATCGGGAGCAGAAGCTGCGGGGAATTTAATGGTTGGGAAAATGATGTTGAGCAGCGGGCGGTATTGATCGCACCACCTTTGGAGCTACGGAGGTATTCATATGTGGGGGTGTGATTGCAGTAGGAGGGCAACGCATGGTGGATGGGACAGGGGAAAACCCACTTTCCCCGCGGGTTAACACATGGTTATGTTATGTCAGCGGGGGAAAGCGTATGTCATTGGATCACACAGCAAAGATGATCGGACGGTAGGGTTTAACACATGTTTAGTGTGACTGATGTGACAGAGAAAATAGCAGGGGTTGTTAGATCGTTGAAGGAATAGATCAAACGGTGCAAGTTAAATGGTCAGGAACAGTTGGATTAGGCTTGTGATCAGGTGGTGGTGCCATGTGACTATGGATTTAACGTTCCGGGGCTTGAGGAAATAGAGGCGTATGTCGAGTTTTGGAGGAAGATCAGAGATGGTGAAGGCTATAGGAGTATAAGCAGAGTGCAAGAGAATAAGGAGGATGGCTGATGCAAACCTTTATGAACATAAACAACTCGATTAGGCCTTGATTTGACCAACAAATACCGAAGTATGTAGCAAAGCTAACATTGGCTCCTTCTGGGGAAGAGATCCTCCCTATGAGGTCTCAAGAACCTGCAGATCAATGCCTTTATGATGAAAACAAACTATCAAAACTTTCCTAATGTTCCATTGGGCATGGAGTCTACTGAGCTTACACTAACTGATAAAACAAAATATTTACAATTTTAAGGCCAAAGCCCTTAAAAAACATAAATTTTCAAAAAACACCCATTTACTGGGCCATCAAAAACTACTTCCCCTCCCATACTTTGCAGTATGAAGATATTGTTCCCTTGGATTTGAGAAATGATAAAAGGCCCTGTCCAGAAAGCATCAAATTTCCCATGGTTACCTATCTTTTCTTTCAGTGCATCCCACTTCAAGACCAAGTCTTCGACCTGAAAAGTATCTACCTTTTTCCTTCTGTCAAAGGCTTCCTTGATCTTTTTCTGATGTGCTGCAGCCTTTTCAACCAACTATTCTCTGATTTGATGTACCTCTGCTAAATCAATGATTCTCTTAGCCATGTCTTCTTCCTCACTCTGTTCTTGTTGCAGGAACTTTGCCATAGGGACAGTAAGCTGAATTGGAAATACTGCCTCTGTGCCATACACCAGCTTGAATGGAGAATTCCCTGTGGATCTCTTAATGGTCACTTTGTCAGCCCAAAGTGCATATTTGAACTTAGAATCCCAATTCTTTTTGTTGTCATCCAATAGCTTCTTAATTATCCTTATCAAACTTTTGTTGGAAGATTCTGCTAGACCATTACCTTGAGGATAATATGAGGTGGAATGAACCAATTTAATACCCATTGAATCACACATTTCCACCAATTCTTTTGCTCTGAAGGTTGTTGCATTATCTGTGATTAATTTATGTGGACAACCAAACCTGGTGAAGATATTTTCAATTAAAAACTTCATGACCACATTATGATCAACCTTCCTGGTAGAGATTGCTTCAATCCACTTAGTGAAATAATCAGTGGCTACTAATATCCATCTGTGCTGGCCACTGGAATGTGGATTTATTTCACCAATGAAATCCAAGCCCCACTACTGAAAAGGTCCTTTTGCATGTATTGTTTTTAAGGGCAGGGACTTCAACTGTTGTTTCCCTTCAAATCTTTGGCACCTGTCACAAGATTTAACAAATGAAAATACATCAGAAAATAAAGAGGGCCAGTAATATCCAGCTCTGAGGATTTTTTGAGTTGTTGTCTTCCAATAATGGGCCCTCCACACCTGTTGGAATGAAATTGCTGCATGACTTTTATTGACTGTTCTTTGTCCAGACACCTCAAAAGAACTCTTGATGGGTCCCTCCAATAAAGCAGATTTTCATTAATGCAATATTTTGCTGCTCTAAGCTTAATTATTCTGGCTTGACTTTGAGAAAAGCCTGGAGGGATTTCTAGCTTCAGCAAAAATTTAGCTATTGCAGAATACCAGTCACAAGAAGCTAGATTTGCAACCACTGACTACTTTCTCTCTGGTTCAGCTACTTCCTCTCCTTTTGTTTAACCATTTTCTGAATTCAAGCACATGAGTTTTATGTTCAATGTCCTGTAATTTTCTTCAACTAACAACTTGGCAAGGCCCTGACCTCTGCCAAGCTTTGTGGGCTTCAGTTCTATATAAAATTCAATCAACTTTTCTATCCATTTAGCCCTTCTTCCATCAACATCAGGCTGTGTTAAGACATATTTTATTGCAGTAGAGGGTACTTATGCAATTACCTTGGAATGCAGAATATAAACTCTGAAAGTTTTCAAAGACTTGATAAGAGCATATGACTGTTTTTCAATAATGTCATACCTCAGCTCAGCATCCCTTAATGTCTTGTTGAAAAATGCCACTGGATGCTCTGAACCTTCTTCATTTGCTTACAATAAAACTGCTGCAAGGGTGTCTTCAGAGGCAAATGAAAATATATGGAACTCCTTGCTGTAATCAGGACTAATTAAAGTGGGAGCCTCCATAATGGCTTTCTTAATGGACTCAAATGATTTTCTTGCTGCTTCAATCCATTTGATCTCTGACCCCTTTTTCAACATGGAGGTAATATGCTTAACAAGTTCTGCAAAATTTGGTATGAACCTCCTCACAAAATTGATCTTGCCCATAAATGACTGAATATCCTTCTTTGATCTCGGGACAGACAAGGCCTGTATTACTTTTACTCTTTCTGGGTCAATTCAAACACCTACAGCAGAAACAATATGTCCTAACAGCTTGCCTTCTTCTAAAGCAAATTGTGACTTTTTAGGATTTACTGAAATCCCAAACCTTCTGCACTTCAAAAACACTTTCTTCAAATGCTGTAAATGATCATGATGGCTGTTGGAGTATATTGTTATATCATCAAGATAGATAAGGACAAATTTATCCTTCTCTCCCACAAACGCTATATCCATAGCTCTCTGAAAGGTGGCTCCAGCATTCATCAGTCCAAAAGGCATCTTGGCATACATAAAAGTGCCCCAAGGAGTGGTGAATGTAGTCTTTTCTTGCTCATTTGGATGTACAACAATCTGATTAAAGCCTGAAAATCCATCTATGAAAGACATCACTTTGGCTCCTGAGACCTTTTGCAGCAAATGCTCCATCTTGGGTAGAGGATAATTATCTTTCTGGGAACACTTGTTTAAATTTTTGAAATTAACACAAAGTCTGATTTCTCCACTTTTCTTCCTCACCACTACTAGGTTGGCTACCCATTTTGAATATCTAAAAGGGACTATGATCTTGGCAACCATAAACTTTTTTATTTCTTTTTCAATCAGAGGGAGGAGCATAGGATTTATTGGTCTTAGCTTCTGCTTGAACGAAATGGTGTCTTTCTCTAAGGGAATTTTATGCTGGATAATTTTCTTGTCATATGTTTTCAAGTCACTATATTCCCAGGCAAAAACATCAGCAAATTTCTTCATTAAATTGCAATATTCTGAACTTTGGTCAACAGACAGATGAGTGGATAGATTTATGTATCTAGGCTGACTTGGACTCCCTATATCATGCTTACAGACTGCAGATTGGTCGTCTTTTTGGGCAACCTTGTAAGGGACATCATTCTGGTCAAACAGTCTTTCTAAAGGAATTAGACCCTTAGGTATATGATTGTTGGGTAGTTGGACAATGTTGTCTTTTCCAATTTTATTTCTAAGATTGGATTGGGGGATTTCATGCAAGGCTTCATTCTCTTGGTCAATTTGCATTTCAGAAAATTCGTCAATGACTTGCAAGAACCTATTCACTTCATCATCATCTTCAAAAACTTTCCAGCGCAGGACATTATCAGGCAAGGACAATCTATACTTAATTTGGACTTCATAAACTAGTCTGGGAGGCATGGGAGGGATAAACAGACTAGCCAATACAGCAAGGGAATCAGCAAGCTGATTTTTGGCTCTAGAGATATATGAGATACAAAAACTATCAAAAGAATCTTTGAGTCTCCATACCTCATTTCTTTATGCTTTCAGCCTTGGGTGCTTTTCTTGAAATGTTTTGTTCACCTGTTGAATAATCATATCAACATCTCCAAACACTTTTATGTTCTTGATTCCTCTGTCTTTAGCTGCGTTCAGGCCCAATATCAGAGCCTCATACTCTGCTATATTGTTTGTGACTTGGAAGGCGAACTTAAAAGACAGCTGAGTGCTTTCTTGTTGTGGAGATATCAACACCACCCTTGCTCCTGCAGTCTTCCTGGAACATGCTCCATCAAAGAACATCTCCCAAACTTGACTTCCTTGCTCTTCCTCGGCCTGAACTATTTGTTTTTTGAGCTACATTGAAGCCTTCTGAGATTCTTCTATTTGGAGTATGCAAGCTCCAAAATCAGTATCCACAACATAAATAGGATGATTAGAAGGATTTTTCTCATCACTGATGATGTAGGCTAGCTATGCTTCTCTGTATAATCTCCTGCTTTCTCCTCCAACAACTGGGATGGTTGCATAAGTAAATCATTCTGTAATGTCCCACCTAATCTCTTAATCCATCCTCTGGATAGTAGCATGCCAAACTTGGGAGGGAAATCTGCTACCGCAATGTCCATTACCATGCTCTTCATGGGTAGCTGAGTTAGGGTAATGGCCAAATCTTTAATCAATCTCAAGCATCTCACTTTCCTTGAATCAAAAGAGAATAGATCATGGTATGGTCTAGTGATATCAAGGCCTAACTCTTCCATGACAGCTTTTGGCATCAGATTGTGGCTAGCCCCGGTATCTAGCAGGAAATTATGAAGGATTTTATCATGAATGGTCAAGGATACATAAAAATATGGAGAATTATCATCAGCAGGTTCGGTCTTTGGGCTCAGCACAACTGTAGGTTTATCATCTTGCAAATTGACAGAGTTAGTAGAGGTTTGTTTGGCTTTTAGCTCAAGAGCTTCAAGGATAGGCTTTCTAAACACTTCACTCTTTACAAGTTCCAACAGAGGCATAGATATTTTTAACTTCTGGACTTCTTCTTCAAGACCGAAAGGGGAAGGGGACTTATCAGGACCTCTTACCTCTTGAGCTGGTGCTTTGAGGATGAATGGATCAACTGCTGCTCTCTTTTGTCTGGTATTTTGTGACTCTGTTTGGATAGCAGCTCTTTGGGTAGGATTCTCCTTGACATTATTTGCACTTGACCTCAGATTATACCTTTGTTGTTCACCAGTCTGTAGAACAGCTTCTCTGTCCCATTGACTATCTTGTTGTTGCAGCAAAGACTCTTCATATTCAACCAATGTCAAGAAGGTAGCACTGCCTTTATCTTCGATGCAATGAATTTCATCCTCATCTTCAATTTGTTCTTCCTCCATGACTACATTCTGAAAAGGAGCTTTAACTTTATGTTCTTCATTTGGTTCTTTAACCCTCTGAATGATTTGTAACTGCTCATTTGCTCTTCTATATGGATTTGAATTTTTGGGAGCAAATGTGTTCTACTGCCTTGTCTTTCCTGAATTCTGCTCAATCTTGAGCTTAGATATCTCAGCAACCAATGACTCTATCATTCTAGTCATTTTATCTAATTTGGGCTCTGAAGTTGAGGCAGAGGAAGAAGAAGCCTCACCTCTCTGCCTTCTTCTGTCAGTATGACTTTTAAGTTTTTCTGCAGCCATAATATTAGATTCTACCTCTAGGGCTGCATCTTGCATATCAACCAGAGTGGCACATCTTCTTTCTCTCAACAATAGGCAAAAATCAGAGTCAAAAGCATTGGCATAAGTGAGTTTGGCTGAAGTAGGAGTTGACTTTACCTCAACTAGTATTTTACTATACATTCTATTAAATCTTTTATTGAAATCAGGCAAAGATTCCCCATTTTCTCTCTTCGGGTTACCAAACTCAGCATGGTAATACAACAAGTCCTTTTAATATCCCCAGTGCTTTAAAAATTCATCATCTAAGGCTTCAATATCAACAATAGATCTAGGGGTAAACTCTCTGAACCATTTTCTGGCCTCTCCATCAAGGTTCTGAACAAAAATTCTCATCCACACATCATTTTCACTAATATCTAAGTTATCAGCATAACTGTAAAAAGCCTCAAGTTGTTCTTCAGTATTTATCCCATCTATACCAGTAAATTTCGACATATATTTCTGATATTCTCTTGCAAGCGTGGCATTCAAAGGAACAGGCAAGACCAAAGGCCCATATCTAGAAACAACAATTCTTTCCATCCTCGTTGGTGCTTGCTGGCCTGCCATGACTGGAGTGTATGGAGGGCTACTGGTAGATTGAATAGTGGGAAACAATGAAATGGATGGCAAAGACAAAGGGATTTTACAGACTGGATGGGAAATTATCTTTGGACTGAGATCCAAAGGGGAACTAAATGTACAAGGAGCTCTATGAATCTCTGTAGGAAATTTCTCACTAGCAACACTAGGCTCTATATCTTCAAATGACACATTCTCAACTATAGCCTCCTCTTGAAGAGATACATAAGATTTCTTAGGCTTACCTAATCCTGATGCTCCTTTCTATGAAGTTTTCTTCGCTTTGATGATCTTTTCAAGGTCATGCACTGGTTTAGCTGGTGATTTCTGAGGATTTCTTCGAGTATGTCTCACAAACTGAGCCAAAACTTCAATATGGAGTTGCCAAAGGTTGGTCTTCCTCCAGTGGAGTCGCCAGATAGATGATTACAACCAGAAATGTGCCCAAACTTTGTCTATCATCAAAATCTGGAACTGTGTCATCTCCCAGGGAAGCTGAGCTTCAATCTCCTCTCCCCGGCAATGGCGCCAATTAATGTTTTCACCCCAAGAAACTCTCCTAGGTTGTATATCAAAGATGCTCGGGAACATTACAAACTCAAAAAAGTGTTGGAAATGGATGAATGGGAGGTCTGATGCATATTCAGGCCAGATAACCACTTCTACTATGCTTAACTCTAGACATGGGTGAACACCCCCAGACTACAAGGCTTTAGACCACCAATTACTCATATTTTAAGGAATAGGTGAACATGGAGAATACTGACCACACCAGTAGATGCACAGGACCCTGTGATGGCCAGCTACAGCTAGTAAAGAGGTTTGCAAATCTATTTCTTAATACACAGACAGGATGACAGCTCTCTGGCACTAAGATAATAGAAACCTGCATAACACATTCAATGATACATACTAGATTCTAACGCAGAGGTGGGATGACAACCCCCCTAATGCTAAATATTAAGAGCACATGAATAAATGCATAACAAGCACAACCTATAACAAAGAAGAAGTGGAAAGTGAGCAATTAACAGCAAAAGAAGCTTGTATTAGCTGAAAATGAAGACCAGATGCTACAAGTATCACAGTAGTTACAGTCTCCAGAATTTGAGTCTTACATCAAAACCAAAACCATCAACCCTATTACATTCTGAGTTCTGGATATATATAGAGGTTGATTACAAAATTTTCTGCTATCCTATCCGTGGAGGGGTCATAATTGACCACCAACCACATTAATTCTCTCATATGGGTCTCTGCTGCAATATGCTGCTTCAATGAATGATCTTGATCTCCTTGGAAGCTCTGTTGTACTTCCCAAGTAGGTGGAATGTCCTTTGGATGGGGTTCCATAACTAATAAATGAATTCAACTGCACAAGGCATGTCCTTCTCGCTCTCGGCCACTCTGCTTCTTGAATACAGTTGTTGGAGAATAACTGTGCCGGGTACAAGTAGCTGGCCACCTTCATCCTTCGTAAGCATTGAATGGTTGAGGACGTGAAGACTGCATGGCAGATGAAAGGAGGAACGAGGCTGGTCGTGGATCGCGCAGATCAACGATGGAGATCTCATGGCAGGAGACAGAGGGAAGTTCGTGAGCGAGACAGATGAGGATCATTGGATCTCAGGCGGTAGATCCAACGGTGATCAGGAGCGGAAGCTGCAGGGAATTTAATGGTTGGGAAAATGGTGTTGAGCGGCGGGCGGTATTGATCACACCGCCTTTGGAGCTATGGCGGTATTCATATGTGGGGGTGTGATTGCAGTAGGAGGGTGACGTGTGGTGGATGGGATAGGGGATAACCCACTTTCCTCGCAGGTTACCGCGCAGTTATGTTATGTCAATGGAGGAAAGTGTATGTCATTGGATCACACAACAGAGATGATCGGACAACGGGGTCTAACACATGTTTAGTGTGACTGATGTGGCAGAGAAAACAGTGGGGTCTGTTAGATCACTAAAGGAATAGATCAAGCGGTGTGGGTTAAATGGTCAGGAACAGTTGGATTAGGCTTGCGGTCAGGTGGTGGTGCCATGTGACTATGGACTTAACGTTCTGGGGCTTGAGGAAATAGAGGCGTATGTCGAGTTTTAGAGGAAGATCAAAGATGGCGAAGGCTATAGGAGTATAAGAAGAATGCAGGAGAATAAGGAAGATGGTT
Source organism: Pinus taeda (assembly GCA_000404065.3). Taxonomy (NCBI): domain Eukaryota; kingdom Viridiplantae; phylum Streptophyta; class Pinopsida; order Pinales; family Pinaceae; genus Pinus; species Pinus taeda. Next base: position 37,020 of record APFE031452373.1, on the reverse strand, counting down.
GATGCAAACCTTTATGAACATAAACAACCCGATTAGGCCTTGATTTGACCCAACAAATACCGAAGTATATAGCAAAGATAATAGATGGTTTGCAGTCAGGTGGCATTTTATGATAAAGTTTATTAAATCTCTTTAAGAAATCCACCACTAGCTCACTAAGGTTTACTTACAGTTCTTCAAATTATGTGAGAAAATAAACACGATCCTTCTTAACCCCCCATTGATTCTTAAATATGGAAGTTAATTCATTCGAAGATCCAATAGAATTTGGTCTAAGTTGTCTAAATCAAATTATGACATTCCCTTCTAGTGATTGAACAAACAATCTCATATACACATTTTCATGTTCAATGTTCATGTTATCAACAAAATCCAAGAAGGCAACTAAATGGTCTTGAGCATACAAACTAGTTTCTCCATTAAACCTAGGTAGTTGTTTCAAATACCCATCAAGAAAATTATTGAGTATATTAGGAAGCTATAAATCAGCATACCTAGCTTGAACAATAGGTTGAAAATCATTCATACTTGAATATGAAGATGAATCATTAAAAAATGTTGTAGAAGATGAGGTACAGGATGATGAAGTTGTAGGTGAAGATGGAGGTGTAAAAGTAGGTGGAGGAAGAAAAGAGGGTGGAGGGTTTCTTAAAGTTTTTAAAGATGTTTTGATGACTAACTTCTGGACCTCTATTTCAACTTCTTCTTTGTTTTCAAATAAAGGATTTGAATATACTGAAAAATTTTCCTTAGGTTGGGCAGAAGTAGATGGAAAAGTATAAATAATGGGAGAGATAAAATCAATAGGTTTTAACTTAGGTAAATTTACATCCAATTCTTCTTCTGACTTAGGTGAATCTGAAGGTATTTTAGGAATTTGATATGATTCTAGTGAATGGACTAAAAGAGTTGGTTGCAGATCAACTCCTTTGGATAGTAGTTCTAAAACCTTAGATATTAAGTCAGCCAAATCTAAAGGAGATGGAACAGACCTAAAGGGATCAGAGGTTGAAATATCCTCAGGTTCTAGTGGTATAGAAAAAGGGGAAGAAGCTTCAAGTCTTCTTATAAAAGAGGCTTCTCTTACTAGTCTCTCTGGATCAGATAATGGAAAAACAATTTTAGAATCAGAATGAGACCTGGTGTGTCTTGAAGGAACCACTTTGGGTTTGTGAGGTTTCCAGGTGAAATATTTTCACCTAATATTCCTTTATTCACCTTAACGGAAAAGTTATATCATTTCCCCAAGGAAAAATAATTCAATTTTCATTCCCCGACAAAGATGCCAATTTGAGGTTGTCCACTAATATAATTCTAGGTTAATTAATTATGCCAGAGCATCTAAAATGTTTTTATGTTTTAAAAAAAAAGTGCATGACCAATGTTATGAGCAGATTAAGGCAGGTGCTTAAACCTTATTAATAATAAATATTAAGATAGGGTTGATAAATTGCCTTTGAAGAGTAATTTGATTTAAAATTGTATGGAAAGGAAGAAATGTGAGTATGATTTCCTAAATATTCAGACTAGATTTTTAGTTAATCATAAGAAAGCATGCAAGTCAAAAATGTTTACAACCCAACAAAATATATTTAATCTTATGAAGATGGTTGAAAATTTATAAATGTAGAGAAGCTTATAAAGACAAATAGTCCAATACACTTATCTCTAAAATAGATTATAACTTCAGAGGGGGTTTAAGATAGACTGATATTCAGTTTTATCTTACCCAATTTTCTTCTTAAAAACTTAAATACAATTAGAGTAACAAAATGAAGTGAAAACATAAGAAAAACTCACAAGGTAACAAGTTGTTTGAAGAAAATCTAGAATCCTTTCATTAATGTGAAGTAAATTTAGTATGATACAATTATGCTTTAGAAAACTCATCCAAGGGTTCAACCCTTAATACATCGAATTGCTACTTATTTATACAAAAATATTTGATTCTAGAAACATCTAACTAATTACAAAAATAGTACAAAAATGTAGTAGTGCTTAAATTGTCCAGGTTTTTGGCATTATCTTTGAGGAAATGGTTGATGACTTGACCCCAAAAATGTTGTCTTGTTTTCTATCTGTTGGAGATAAAACTTTTTACTCGACAGTATCACACAACTCATCCCACCTTTCATCATTTGATATAGAAAGATTTATTATCTTTGTGTAGACTTCAGTATATTTATTGAAAGTTGGGTTATTGATGAAAATGTGCTTGATATCATGTTTTATAGTTAAATCAAACTCCAATGCTTCAATGAAATATTTAATTGTGACATGTCCTTTGATACCTGCAAACTTGGATGTATCTGTTGAAATAGTGTAAAGATTCTCATAATATTCCAAGCTAATCAATCTATTTTTTTTTTTATTTTGTGGAAAAACCTGTGAGCAGTTTTGAAACCAACGTTTCGGACTAGCTTAGTGAGTCCATCATCAGGGCAATGAGATTTATATTTGAGAAGAGAGAGCATGTTACAAAGCTTATTAATAGTGATTTATTATTACCTGTTTTAGATCCTTAGCTATATGTTAGTTGTTTTATTAGAATGTATATTTTTAAGGATTAGTTTTGACTTTTTATGTTAACCATTTTTTTTTAAGTGTGATCTTGTTAAATTTTATTTAATTAAATAATTTTGTTTATTACTATTAGTACTTATTTAATTATATATTTAATTTATTTATTTTCATTTTTATTTTTATTTTATTTATTTATTTATTTATAAATATATTTTTTTTTTAATAAATACTTATTTTTTTATTTTTATTTTTTTTATTTTTTATTTTTTTATATTTGTTTGTTTGTTTTTATTTATTATTATTATTATTTTGTTATTATTTTAATTTTATTTGATAGGGGTTTTCAGGTATTACTTAACTTTAGACCGTCATCTCTTGTTTTAGAAATATGAGATTTGAAATACTTCTGGCTCTGGAAATCCTCATCTTCTCAAATTCTAGAGCATTGTTCATTATGTCCCTTTCATAGCTTAATGGTGTTAAAGAGAGAGTCCATACAGGTTGTTTGAATTTTTTTTAATTTTGTGGAAAAACCTGTGAGCAGTTTTGAAACCAACGTTTCAGACTAGCTTAGTGAGTCCATCATCAGGGCAATGAGATTTATATTTGAGAAGAGAGAGCGTGTTACAGAGCTTATTAATAGTGATTGAGAAATATTTTTGATGTCTTCTTCTGTAGTCGGCTTACAAATAATTAATTTAATTATTAATAATTTATTTATTTATTTTTAAATACTATTTATTATTTATTATTAAATATATTTATTTAAGATGTATTCTTATTTTATTATTGCTTTATATATATATATATATATTTATTATGATATTATAATCATAATTTATTATTATTTATTATACCTGTTTTTAGATCGTTAGCTATATGTTAGTTGTTTTATTAGAATGTATATAATTTTAAGGATTAGTTTTGACTTTTTATGTTAACCAAATTTTTTATTTTTTTTAATGTGATCTTGTTAAATTTTATTTAAATGAGAGTAGGTTATATTTATGTATTTCTTAATTAAATAATTTTTTTATTAATATTAATATTTATTAATACTTATATAATTATACATTTATTTATTTATTATTTTCATTTTTTTTTTTTTTTTATCCTATTCATTTATTCATTTATTTATATATATTTTTTTAATTAATACTTATTCTTTTTATTTTATTTATTTTTTTCCCTTTTTTAATTTTTTAATTTATTATTATTATTATTATTATATTATATTATGTTTGTTATTATTATTTTATTTAAATATGGTTTCCAGGTATTACTTAACTTTAGACCGTCATTTCTTGTTTTAGAAATATGAGATTTGAAATACTTCTGGCTGAAATCCTCATCTTCTCAAATTCTAGAGCATTGTTCATTATGTCCCTTCCATAGTGGGACTTAATGGTGTTAAAGAGAGAGTCCATAGAGGTTGCTTGAATTTTTTTTTAATCTTGTGGAAAAACCTGTGAGCAGTTTTGAAACCAACGTTTCGGACTAGCTTAGTGAGTCCATCAAAAAATCTTGTGGAAAAACCTGTGAGCAGTTTTGAAACCAATGTTTCGGACTAGCTTAGTGATTCCATCATCAGGGCAAGGAGATTTATATTTGAGAAGAGAGAGCATGTTACAGAGTTTATTAATAGTGATTGAGAAATATTTTTTATGTCTTCTTCTGTAGTCGGCTTACAAATAATTAATTAATTAATAATAATTTTATTATTTATTTTAAATATATTTATTATTTATTATTAATAATTATTTTATTTAGATTTATTCTTTTTTTATTTTTTTGTTTATTTACTTACATATCTGTATTATATATATGTATTATAATAATTATTATTATATTATATTACTGTTTATATCCTTAGCTATATGTTAGTTTTTTTATTAGAATGTATATTAAGGATTAGTTTGACTTTTATGTTAACCAATTTTTTTTAAATGTGATCTTAATATTTAAGGAGAGTAAGTTATATTTATGTATTTTTAATTAAATAATTTTGTTTATTACTATTATACTTATTTATATATATTTATTTATTTATTTTCATTTTTATTTTATTTTTTTTTTATTTTATTTATTATTTTATTATTATTATTATTATTTATTTTGTTATAATTTTATTTTATTTAATAGAGGTTTTCAGGTATTACTTAACTTTAGACCGTCATCTCTTGTTTTAGAAATATGAGATTTGAAATACTTCTGGCTCTGGAAATCTCCATCTTCTCAAATTCTAGAGCATTGTTCATTATGTCTCTTCCATAGTGGGACTTAATGGTGTTAAAGAGAGAGTCCATACAGGTTGCTTGAATTTTTATTTTTATTTTGTGGAAAAACCTGTGAGCAATTTTGAAACCAGCGTTTCAGACTAGCTTAGTGAGTCCATCATCAGGGACAATGAGATTTATATTTGAGAAGAGAGAGCGTGTTACAGAGCTTATTAATAGTGATTGAGAAATATTTTTGATGTCTTCTTCTGTAGTCGACTTACAAATAATTAATTTAATTAATAATAATTTTATTTAATACTATTTATTATTTATTATTGAAATTATTTATTTAGATTTATTCTTATTTTATTAATGTTTTGTCAGGCCAGGGTAACTCCAGACTTAATGAGCGAGAGAAAACTGATGTTATTATTCATTAGGTAATCTACATTTATATATACAAATAAAACGGATCAGTTCATCTTCTGGATGACTGTCCAGTTCACCCATCCGTTTTGGATTAGGTGTCAACATTCCCCCCCTTAATCTGAAGGGATGTCGGTGAGTCCAAGCATCGTTCTGAATCTTTCAAGCTTTTCTCTTCCAAGCGCTTTGGTGAAGATGTCTGCAACTTGCTCATTTGTGGAACAATGGCGGAGATGGATTGTTTTGGGCTCAACATGATGTCGGATCAAATGATATTTAGTATTGATATGATTTGTACGATCATGAAACTTTTGGGTTCTTAGCCAACTTTATTGCAGAGGTGATGTCAATCATGAGTGAAGTTGATTGTACTTGTTTTACCTGTAAATCTTCAAGAATTTTCCTAAGCCACATAATTTCTTTTGTTACTTCAGCTGCTGCCACGTATTATGCTTCTGTTGTGGAATCTGCTAGAGCTGATTGTTTTCACGATATCCAGGAGACAGCTCCTGATCCAAGACTCATAGCATATCCTGAAGTAGATACTCCAGTTTCTTTGTCTCCATCGAAGTCTGAATCAGAGTATTCAATCAAGCTGAAGTCGTCTACCTGTGTATACTTGATTCCAAGGTCTTGAGTTCCCTTCAAGTACCTTAGAACTCTTTTTGCAGCAGGCCAATGTCCCTCACAAGGCTTTTGCATAAACCTGGAGAGGATTCCAACAGCAAATGAAATGTCTGGTCTAGTAGTAGTGAGATAGATGAGACTTCCTATAAGCTATATGTACTTTGTTGCATCCTCAAATTATTTTCCTTCAATAGATGTGAGCCTCAAGTTTTGTTCCATTGGAGTAGATTGCATTTTGTCATGCCAAATCTGTTTAACAAATCTCCAATGTATTTCTTTTGAGAAAGAAATATGGATTTTGAATGTTGGGTTACTTCAATGCCAAGATAGTAATGAACATAGCCCAAATCAGTCATTTCAAATATTTTTCCTAATTCTTTCTTTATGGATGCAATATAACCTTCATTGTTCCCTGTCATTAAAAGATCATCTACATATACCACAAGATATAAAACTGTTTTTCCAACTTTCTTGACAAATAAAGTTGCATCATCAAGATCAAAATGATTGAAGTTGAGTTTCAGAAGATGCTCAGTTAGCTTTTCATACCAGGCTCGTGGTGCTTGTTTGAGGCCATACAAGACTTCACAAGTTTGCATACTTTATGTTCATGTCCTTTCACAGCAAATCCTTCAGGCTGGGACATAAAAACATTTTCTTTTAGATCTCCATTCAAGAAGGCAGTTTTTACATCCATTTGATGGACTTTCCAACCGTTCTGAACTGCTAGTGCAAAGAGTGTCCGGATGGTGGCCATTTTGCTGTGGGAGCAAAAGTTTCCTCATAATCGACCCCTTCCTTCTGTGCAAAACCTTTTGCCACAAGCCTAGCTTTGTGCTTGTCAAGTGAGCCATCAGCTTTGTACTTGTTTTGTAGACCCACTTGCAGCCAATTGGTTTGGTTCCAAATGGAGGATCAACCAGCTTCCAAGTGCCGTTCTTTATGAGGGCATCATACTCCTTTTGCATTGCTTCTTTCCATTCATCATGAGAAGCAGCTTCTTTAAAGGAAGTTGGTTCAAAATCTGTGGACAAGTTCAATTCACAATCATAAGAAACATCCATATCAATAGGTGAATTAGAGTCATCTACATCACCTCCATTTTGTCGGTTTGAATTTCTGGTTCCTGTTTTTCCAATTTCATCAGGATGAACACTTTCAAGTGTCTTTGTCAGCCACTTTGGGGGACCTTTCTGAGATGGTCCAGGCCGCTATGTTGATTGAGTTGGGAGTGAATCAAGATTGAGTCTCCCAATTCTATCAATTACATCACTTAAAGCATCATCCGTTGTTGGAGTTTCAGACGGGGGAGAATCTTCTTCAGAAGACGATTCCACATGTTGATATAGTATAGGAATCCCCCCTTCAAGATGTGGAATCTGATTTTCAAATTCTTGAAATGATTTCATTTTTGCGAATCTATCCAAGCGATCAAGTTGCCGCTCAACAACATTGTCAGATTTGGATGATTCAAGAAAAATTACATCTCTAGATATAACAAACTTTTTATTTTCTTCATCATAGAGGCGGTATGCTTTGGAGGTATTTGAATACCCCAAGAAAATACACTTACTACTTCTAGCACCAAGTTTG
>APFE031452373.1:11043-26680 GCA_000404065.3 Pinus taeda | reverse complement strand
CCTTATTTATTTTTTTAAACTAATCAATCTATTATTGGGTTCTACTATCTCTGGAAATCCTCTTTGATTCAGCGAATTGAATTTAGTATGGACTATCTATACAACACTTTTCAGAGCTTGACACTTAGTTTCCAACTGAATCATTAAGTTTCTTTTTTGCAATACATTCTTGATCTCTAGGGTTGTCTCTGTCCTATCAACAATCTGAATCTGCTCCAACTCTGCTCTAGTCTTTGAGCTCATCACTTTGATCATAAATGTAGCCTCAACTAGTTTTTGTCTGAGTGTTGTTCTAACTTATTGAATTGTTGTCTGGCACCTGTCAATTAACTCTTCTTGTTAAAAAATAATTTGAATGAGTGACCAAACCTCAGTTATGGCATGATTGATATCCACCCAAATTATTTCCTTGACTTGAGCCAAGGTTTGAGCCATCAGTGACTAATTTTCTAATCGATCTATCTTCTTGGCAAGTTCGTGATATTTCTGCATCTCTTTGACCAAGAGGGTATCATTTTTTATTTTATGTGCTTCTAGGTTCTTTAGCTTAAGTTGGAGCTTATCATTTTCTCATCTCTGAAGAGACAAGTCTTGCACAACTTTATTCAAATCATTTTTTTTTTATGTACACTCCCCTATTGTCCCTACCACTATAATTGGTATGGTTGTTACTAGAGCTACAATCAATTGTGCAACCTATTATTTTTTCTTAAGTAGCTTTTCTATCTATTCCTTCATCTCCTTTACCTGTATATTTTTCTCAATGATCAATTTGAGCATGTCTTCTTTATGTTGCTCACTTTCTTCAATCTTGTTCATTTGTGGATCTTCGGTAGAAGGTAACTTCATTTGTTTCCTGAGTGCTTCTATGTCTGCATTCTTTTCCTCCATTGCTTTGGCACCACTGGGATCATAACCCAAATTGATCACCAAATATTCCAATGTTTTGATTTTGGTGTCCTTTGTTAATGAAGAAATTGTCTCTAGTTTTAATTGTGTTTGGACATTTGTGAGATGTCCTTAACTTTGAAATTTCTATAGCAGTATTTTTCATAATGGAGAAAATCATTTCTCCAGACTGTCTATACATATACATTTAATCAATGGGATTTATTTTCTTTGCATCAATTGAAAAGAAATTCTTCTTATAATCTGCTGGAGTTTTTAGAGATGACACTTGAGCATGTAAGAATCCCATTTGCATCCTTCCTTTCTCACTATAAAATGTTATTAACAACATGTGCTGGGAGGTAGAATTCTGCTGCCAAAACTGAGCATAGGTGCTAGCTTTAAGTATTTCTTTTTTTTGCTTAATCTGCAAAAACTTAATGAAGATACTAGGATCATCATGTTCACGCAATTCTGTTGAATGCAATTTTTCTGAGGATTCTATGAGGCCAAAGAGGATGGGGTGTCAAGAAGGTGCTCCTCTGAACCTGTGGAAAACTGTAAATCACTCATAACAATAGTTTGTTGTTCTTTCTCATTCTGAATGGTGACATCTTTGAGATGTGTCCTCTGCTTTTTCTGTTGAATAATGAATTCTTTGCATTTATGTTTGTACGAGTTGGAGATGAAGTTTCTTCTCTTTGCTTTTTCCCCTAGTTATCTTGAGGTACTGGAGTGTGGAGGATAGTTGTAGACAAAATCTTTTCTTTGCTTCTTGTAGTGTATTTTCCTCCCACTAGTGTTGAGTCATAAACTTCTTAATCTCTGATCTGGGGGTATGATAATAAGGTGTGGTTTTTATTTCACCCTTATATTAGAAATAATGTTGAATGGATCATATGACTAGGTGAAACTAGGCTAAAATTTGAATTTCTTGAAGATTGAATCTTCCTCATCTCTTGTTGTTTTAGTACTACATATGAATGGTCGTACTTGAGCCTTGATCTTGAATTGTGATTTTATTTTACCTAAGACAAAATGGATTTCATCCATATTGATCATTTGGCTTATATATTCTAGAGAGAAAATCCTCATTGGAACATATTTAGGCAACTTGTAGGGAGCCAACTCACATACATATACCCTTATCTCTGTATAATTCTGGTATAAATACTAGTCTCTAGTCTTCTTCTCACTCAAGTGCAAAACCCTTTTAATCCTGGAACTGATCCTTGATCACTCTGACTACTAAGAAGCCTTACAACTCTATGAACAAAATTGTCTATGAAGTCTGCAAACTTGAACTCTGTTGAGTTTGTCCTAACTAATGAAGTCCATTGTATCACTGATTGGTTGATGCCCTGACCATCTTGCTTACGTAAAGTTATTGGAAACTTATCTCCCTACTGAAAAAGAAACATATAGACTAATATAGATGCATAATTAAACATGCCTTCTCTAGTAATCTTCATCATCTATTCATGCATATTATCAGCCAAAAATTGGCTAAAGTTGAATATGAACACTGGCTTGTGTTCATTTCAGAAAATAGATAGAACACCTAGAATAGGCTCATCTACCCACTAGTCTCATGGATACCCTAAAAGACAAGAAACTAAGGAAATTATATGTTTGGATTTCTCTGGGAACATAAAAGTTGGATAAGGGGGATTTTTCTTAGGAATATGAGAGTAAAAAATCAAGGCTCTCTGAGGAAAGGTGAGCTTATAACACAAGTCCATAAGAATAGCTTCAGAAGAATGGCTAAGGGAGTCATTTTGAAGAATCAACAACATATGGTTTATGGTTTCAGGTGTAATTGAGATCAGAATGTCTCCATTCTAGGCCACAATGGTTCTTTGCAGTGCATTATATCTGGCTTGACACCACATGACTAGATCAATGAAATAATGTGTCTTTGGCAAAATGAGCATAGGTAACAAGGATTCCCAAAGATTAATGTCATCTTTCTAGTCTAAGTAATTTCTCTTTACTAGTTATGTAGTTTGAATAGGTCGAATTCAAACTTGATGTCAGCAATCTTAAAGTATTGGTCTACCAATGGCATGTGGTCTAGGTCTAGGGTAGCATAAGTGTTAAGGTTATCCTCACTCTTTGATTTACTGTTAGAAGATTGGGATTTCCCTTTAGTGCCAAGACTAAGGAGTTTGAGAAGGAAAATGATATCAGAGGACAGAGCTTTGGCTCGAACAGGTACATGGATAAGCAATGATTCTCTGTCAAGGGTATCTAGGCTCTAAATCAATAAAATTAACAGAAGCTGGCAATAGAGGTTATGAAAGCTTAAAACAATACCTCCAATTTAAAAATAGTAACAGATTAGTTGCAGAGTCACGTGAGATGATTTAAGGTGAGTATATAGACCTTGATTGATTACCATTAGTATTGGAACCATTACCGAACAGAATTTGGGTGTATTAATAAGCAACGGGAATATGGTGACAGATAAGCGTATAATGGGAAAATGGTAATAGGAATAGGATGTGAGTGAATTATATATTGACAGGTGGTGTGAGGTGATTAGTGGAAGGAAATATGCGGGAGGTGACGTAGTGACCATTGGCGGGAGCAGAGGAGTGATAGGCAGAATTCAGGGGGGAGGGATGGTAAGTGGTTTTGGAAGAGTGGGGTGCAAAGTTGTGAGGGAATGCCACGTTGCGTGGGGTCTAGGAAAAGAAATATTTCTTTTCATACCCCCTTGACATTAACGGGAAATGGGTTGAGGGGGTGCGAATTGGTTTCCCTGCTATTGATTTGAGGAGGGAAAATCATGGCCATTGAGAAGTGATCTTTTGATATCACAAGCCGACAAAACATCAAATCATCTCCCGACGTTATAATAAAACTCAAGTTTAATGCTTATTACATCTTTCTAATCATGTTTAAATCACACGATTAGTTCATAATTTAACCAAAATATATCTATCATAGCATAGTTTAGATCCCTAAGGGCACATTTGATCTAGCATGCCCTCATTTGATCTATCATGCCCTCTTTTATTTCCTCATGCAAGTCTTAACCCTATTCTAGTGCATAATGCAATTGACCAAGTTTAAAAGCTTTGGTCACCTTTTTCTCTAATATATCCTATGTTCTAATTTCAACCAAGATTAAACAGTTTGGTTGAATTATTTCCTAATATAAGAACATAAATTTAAACATGTTTGATCATGATTATACTATAAGATTCAAACATGAATTATTTCAAGTGGCATTTGAGCTTGCTCACTTGTAGATTTGATTTTGCTTTCATGGTGCTCTTTTCATATTTTTTTAACAATTTTCATATTTTCATTCTTTTATTCTATTTTTATAGCCTCTTTTATTTATATCTAACTTATCAAAACTATTTATGTGACAACATACACCATTATATTGATCTTAGATATTTTCCTTGGTTGTAATTATAACCACAAGAGACTATGCACATAACTTTGTGATAAGCAAGTGAGTTAACTTTATGGAACATCAAATGCAATACATACAAATCACTTTCACGGAAGGGAAAAGAGATAGTGAGCCTTTAGAAGTAATAGTACTATCCTAATAAAGACACACACGATCATAGAAATAATTTTTAATTAACCTGCGAAATATTTCACAAAGTAACAAGGATCAAGAAAGCAAGTAACAATGCACGTTCAGCAAGATATATACCAAATCCAATGAAATACTTCATTTTCTTTAGTATGTATAAACACAAACATATATCGTAAACATTAAAAGGATAGTCCCACAATATCCACGTTACATGCATAAAAGTTCGTCAGCTCTAAGAGCTTCAAGCTATCATGTGAAAGTTCTATGTACACAATTACATTGACGCAACACTAGCCCCAATAGTAGAACATTAAGCCACCACTTTCTCCTCCAAAGAATAATCTTTTGTCCTATGCCAAGCTAGAGAAGCCAAGGTGAAAGTCCTTTTATTTAGTTATGAGGGTTTATTTATAACAAATGATGTGACCATTCACCTCCCATGTGACTCTTGAGCTCCTACATGACTCTTCACATTCCATGTGTGACCCTTGGGCTTCCACTCATTTTTATATTTTCTTATTTTCAAAATTACATAATTACATTCCACCAATAATTAGGAAAAATTCATGGAGAAAAATAAGTCTCTTGTATTCACACTTTGAGAGACTACAATTTGGCAATTATGACATGAAACTTCATTATGATGTTTCGATGCCAAGTTCTTCTCTTTGCTTCTATGTCTCCAACTCTGCATGATTGATCTAAGATTTGCTTCATCTTCACCCTCCAAATGGTATAGACGATTATTGGAACCTTCTAAGCCAACACGAATTGACATCTTTGTGTCATAGTCCAAGGTTCCATTACTACTGCATGATGGCACCTTTGTGTCTTATCTTCACAAGTTCCCTTTTGAAACTCCTTCTTAATGAACTCCTTGAACATTATCTGCCATGATAAGATGATAGCATCTGCAAATGAAACTCATTGATGGCAAGATAATATCAATCCCAAAATCACCTATTCTACCTTGTTTTTCTCATGCAAGATGTTAACTAAGATGGGACAATGTGTAATGATTGAAGAGAACACTCCAAGTATTGTGCATGTTGCTACTACAAGGGTCAAGGGATGACCCTAATATCCACTAGGATTACGTAATGTGTAATGAGGGGAAGTCTCATTAAGTCTTTATGCAGAGGCAAAGTCCGAGAGACAAGGGTGGAAAACTTTCTCACTGAGGATGTGGAATGTGCATTGATAAAGAAGGATTCTCTTAGTATTGCATAGGTTTCCGTTGGAAGTGGCTAAAGGAGACATCGCTATCAACTAGGAGTTCTCAATTCACAACACAAGGCAGGGTTAATCAAGGCTTTGCACAGTGGGCAAGCCTAGGCAGCAAAAGTTGAGTGACTATGCTCTAGGGATGCACAATGCGCAATGTGAAGGGAGTTGTCCTCAAGATGGGCACAAAGGGAAAGTGTAAGCAGCAAGAGGCTCATAATTGAGGCTTGCAAGTGAAAAATAAGCTTATCAATTGGATGAAGGTTAAAGGCTTTCATAACTTAGGCATGATGTGATGACAAGGATGAAATAAAAAATAAAAATAAAAAACTAAGTATGAGATTAGTAGGACGAGAGATAGAGAGAGTAAGAGCATAAAAATAGGCCCTAAACATGAACACACACACATACACAATCAAACACATGACAATAATATGAACAATACCCAAAATTATCATGTATAAATTGAATCAACAACAAAATGACAGTTATCTCCAATTGTGGTAGTTAAGATGCAAGTATTTATGACACAAGTGTTAATTGTAATGAGATAGTATGTTATGCCATGGGAGTGTGTCCAATTCATGTTCTTGTGATAGATAGGATCAACTAATGTGAGAAATTTTATTGTGCGCTAGAGCGGTTTGTAGAATGTGTAGCAAGGTGTTCTTAACAAGATATGTGAAAGCAAGCGAAGGTGAAACATGCAAGAGTAAAAGAAGCATGTGCAAAGCCAAAAGAAAGCAAAAGTGGCAGATGCAAAAAAAAAGCGACAATTGAGAAACTCACTCGGATGATGGCACACTTGAAACCATGATGGTAGAATGCTCCTTGTGCTCGAAAAGTACGCATACATGAAAAGTGAAAGATGAATGTGAGATGAGCAATGGGTTGGACTCTTTATGTAGGGAGAGCATACATGCAACTAGGGTTGGAGTTTTAGAGTGCACTCAGTGCATGTCAGGAAACTACGTGTGAAGAGTGAGTTGATTGCCATTACATTGTATGATAGTACTAACTTGAATAAGTGTGCATTGACTGCCAACAAGGAGTGTGCACTGACTGCCAACAAGGAGTGTGCAATCACTGTCTAGAGAGGATTCCCTTATAATATCACTAGGAACTTCACTATCACTGTCGGAGGGAATTGCGTAATAATTGCTGGCAAGGACTATGGAATCACTGCCACTATGAAGTGTGCTTAGCCTATCTTGGAAAGTATGCTCATGAAGACATCAAGAGTTGGGCATGTGAAAGCAAGTACTTCAACACTTAGGATTTCTAAAGGAATAATTGAACACTTAGACAACATGACCGACCATGACATTAATAGCTTGAAACAAAATATGAAAATATTGTAAAGAGGCTCCAAAATTTGAAGGTAGGAAAAAATTTTGAGGGGGTTGTAGCAGTGTTATTCCAGTGAATCGCGAAGTGTTGTAGCTGCTACAACACTTCGCGATTCACTGGAATAACCCTAGCTTATCTATTTAGGCTTACCTTTATGCACAGGGTCTAGCTTTTAGGAATTATTTTCTCATCCTATAGATCATTGTATCTTCCTTAATTAGCCCGATTATAGATGTAGTCTCTCTTATTATTCTTGTCGACTTAACACACTCATAGAACTAGTCAAACTTTAGTAGTTTCAATCAGGGGATAGGAGTATGTAAATTTTGAGTTTAACATGTTCAAAGGTTTAGTATTATATCTAGTATTTCTCCACTACTAGTGAGACTATTCAATACCCTGACAGAGTCACTTCAAGGAATCACAAGTATTGCTTCACTGCTAGCATACATGTATAGTACCCTGGTGATGTTGCTTTCCTCACCTCTTTGCACAAGAATCCTTTCTCTTCTTTCACCCTTTGTTTATTTTATTACTTTATACTCATTGGAATTTTATCATTGTTTATTTCTCCAAGGGAGGAAGAGGGATCTCGACTTATTTTATGAGAAAAATATGTTGCTCCTTGCTTTGCATAGACTCTTATATATACACCTCTGAAATTAGTTTTTTTCTTAATTTTTTTCCTTTCCCTTCTCTACTTGATTGAGTTAACACGTTAGAAACCAATCCATACAAGTAAAATCTCAAGGGATAGAGTTCCTATAATTTATGTGGCCATCATAGATCTATTAAGTCTTTCCAGCTGGAATGAGTCGTATTCTTCGTGAGAGAATCATGGGCCATTAAGAAGTTTAGGCCCAAACAAAGAACGATACCAAAAGTAAGCAAAGTGTTGTTAGTTGTCATAGTTCCCTCATTTAAAACTCTCACCACATTGCATCAGAGTCGAATGGGGCATATTTCATACCCATTGTTATTAAAACAAAACATGAGCAAAGAGACGAAAAAAAAATAACATGACATAAAATACTAGAAAATAAGAAAACAAAGTCGTACGTAAAGAATAGTAAAGGGGATGTGGGAAAAAAACTAAAATGCGTATGGGAATGCAAGGAAAGTTTTGCAATGCAATGTAAAAGTAACTAGAAATACAGATAAGAAAAATAACATAACTATACCTAAATCGTAATCTATCTAAAGTAGAAGGTTAGGATCAAGTGAAATCAAATTTCTGATGCAGCCACGAGAGCTACCCTCGACCTACAAACACAAATATGTAAACAATTAACACCAGCATGAAATAATGTGAAAAAAAAAAAGATTTACTTGAATAGATTACACATGATAAAGAAGGTCACACCTACAAGTAAAAGAGTTAACCATAAAACAACGTGTGAAAATTCCTACTCTCAAGCAACCCCTACTACAAAAAAACTGAATTTACTTCTCCTACTTGATTTTAATATACATTATCAAGTTATTTTGAATACTGAAGTAGATTACTTATGCAACCTATACTACTTTAAATTTGATTACATGAAATAGAAAACCAAGCAAAGAATAAGATACATAGGAAACAGTTATTTTTGGACAAAATAGTCCCCAGAAAAAATCAATGTGGGAAAATCGATGCAACATCTTTGAGGGTTTTCTATTACTAAGTAGTAATTCTTAATACAATTTTGGATGCCCTCCCTATAATCGAGTGATAGAGAAAATATAATCGAGGAAAATTGAGTGAGTTTACCTCACTTCACTCGGTAGATTTCGGTTGATCATGCAACAGAATTGGCTAACCTCAGCTAGCTTTATGTTGGCCCTACGTAGGCCCTATGTCAGCTTTTGTGTTGTCTCTTATGCCTTTGGAACTTCTGTGTCAACCTCCCCGACTGTTCCGGAAGCTCCTTGACAGTTTCCCGTTTTCTGTGTGAGGGAAGCCTCACTTCTGCGTTGGCCCTTCTGGCTCTGTGTCAAGCCTGCATGGGTCCAGATTAACCCAGCGTCAGTCCTTCTAGTTGCTATGATGCTTCCACTAGTGGCTCTTTGCCTCTTTGCCCAATATTCCTGAACTATCCTTGCCCCTTTGTTGTAGAATGATCACCTAGTTTAAATTTCTCAACTTCCTAGCCTGTTGTAGCGGCTACAAGTAACCTCCAAAATTTTGCCTCAGTTTCATTTTGGAGCCTTCCTACCAACCATCCTCAGCAACATGTTTGGCATCGTCAAGCACATAAGCTTCATCTATTTCATAGAGTCTTATTATCCTATGCATGCAATTTTGTTCCACCTCCTTCAGAGGCTGCTTTCCAAACTTAGTGTCAGTTTCTGGTTGAGAAGCTCTGTCTGAGATTTGCGCAATTCTGGAGGGGAATTAGCCTTCCCTCTAGAAATTACGCAAACCTAGCTGGACACCCATCTAGGCTCCAAAGTTGCACAATTCATCCCAAGGCAGCTGCTCAGCCCAGAAATTGCGCAATTATGGGCAACAATCACCTACTGCTCCTAGAAATTGTGCAAACCCTCTGGAACAGCCAACCCAGCAACTAGCAAAAATTGTGCAAATCTAGTCAGGCAGCCTATTGGGCTAAGAAATTTCATAATGCAGTGACACAGGCTTCCTTGAGAAAATTGTGCAATCTGACCCAAGATAGCTACTCAGCCCAGAAATTGCACAATCTTGGGAGACAACCACCTATTCCTCCCAGAAATTGCATAATCCCTCTAGGACAACCATCTCTGCTCAGCCCAAAAACTGTGTAGACTTTCATCTTAGGCTCACAGACTGATGCATGTGCCTTCAAGTTGACCGGTTCCCTCCGGGACCGAAAAAAACTGATTCGCATGCATGGACTGCTTTTACCAAGGAAGCACGCAAAGGCACCCCTTGATTCAGGGATGTATTTTTAGCAGTTGGAGATTACATGCAAGGATCGTTTCAAAAACCTCCCACCAAGTTTCGCTTTTCCTAGATTTGTGGCATGTGCATCACAACCTCGATTTTATTAAAACTCATCAACTGAGTACTATAGATCTCATTCATCACATCAACCTTGCAACTTTGACATCCCACATTGTATCTAGGAGTCGTCGGCACATTCAGCTCAGCTGTTTCGGGGTAAGCTTGCTTTTCATGTGTTGCACGATGTTTCTATTGCTTTTTGTGTTTTACTTTGTGTGAGTGTTGTCTACTTGATTTTAGTAAGTGCTTGATGTCATTTGCATGCATGTTATCTTGTACAAGCATCATTTTTGTTTTCATTCACATCTCAGTGCTATCGCATGTGTGGCACTGCATTTGCACCAACTTTCACTGTCACAGCAACTCGCTTCACACACACACATGTGCCCCATTTTTTGAATCCTGCACTTACTATTTTCATGCATAATCATTCACTTTTTTTTACACTCATCTCATCATGCATTTAGACTTCTCATATTTTCAGTCACCCGTCGGCCAGTCTAGGCTGCCTTGGCCTGGACCGTGCCTTACCCAGCTAGCATTTTCACATTTCTGGAAGCGAAGGCTCTGCCTTCCCTCCAAAAATTGTGTAAGTTTCTCCCAACACTTACCTCTAGGTTTTCATTGTGCAACTCTTGGAGGCAATGTCCTGTTGGCCCCAGAAACTATGCAATGCAGTTTGCTGGTTGCATGTCACTACTGAATTAAATTGTGCATTGCACAGTTTTAGTCCTTAGCAAGCTAGGCTGGACTTTCCATTATGCAGTTCCAGTAGTCAGTCAGCCTCCTAGCAGCCTGAACTGTGTCATCCGCAGTCTTGGCAGTCAATCTCCCAGCCTCCCAGTGAAAATTGTGCAATCTTCACAGACAGTCAAATAGGAATGTTGCATGTCAGTCCTCGAGTTTGTTTTGGTTTTCAATTGACAGATTACTTGCCATGAGTGTTTCTATATCTACAGGTATCACAGATGTCATTCGCCTCCCAACAGCATAGGCACAATGGCTTCCAAGAGAGAAGAGTCGAAGACATCGTTAAGAGTACAACTGGGGATGTAGTTGATCAAGTGTCTATGAACTTGCCTATCCACAAAGACATCAAGTTGTTCATGTTCAAGGATATCAATATGAATGGAACCAACATCACAGTGAGTGGCACCATTAGCAGGAGCAGAAGGAAGCACACCTCCACGCAATGAATGCAAGAGGAAGTTTGTTGACAGCATAGAGGCAGAGCAAAGCTGCAAGTCCAAAACAGATCCAATCATGACGAAAGTAGCTTTGTAGATTGAGGCTATGAGGTGACAGTGCAACACGAAGATCACATGAAGGTAGAGAGAGGAACAGAGAAGGAGTTGCATGTGTTGAAGAAGCGATTCAAGGAAGAACAAAGGTTGCACATATGAGAGAATGAGTTACAATACGAATAGGTACAACAGGGGGTGCAACATGCATAGACAAATGAAAATGTGCCCGTACAAGTTACAGATCCATTCCAGCAGTTGGCAAAGACAACAAGCAAGTCCAACTCGAGCTTAACATGTATTCTGACAATTTGATGCACACAACCACCCGTATATGCTTGGAGATTAACGTAGATATTATTCATAAGTATGTTTTCAGTCTGGCCGCACCCAAGACGACCATGCACATGCTATTGAATGAGTTGGATAGAGGCGAAATATCAGTGTACCTGGATGCAATGGAGGCAAGAGTTTGCTTTTAGCAAGATGTCACCATTGAGTGCACAGACATCATCATGGATGACCACGCTTGGCATCAGTTCGTGACTGTCGACCATCACGAGGATGTCGAAGAGTTGGTCTTACCACAACGATCTAAGTGTTAGTGATGCCTTGCATGGCTTACTCAGGCCATTTTGTCTCACATGGGTACATGTGTAGATTGTATGTAATGTCTTGTCAAGTGGAAGTTCAAGTGTCGATATTTTAATGTAATAGTCATGCAGTAGTTGAAGAGTCATGAGGATAGACGAATGGTTCCAAAGCAGAGTGTTAAGGGTCACCCCACCCTTTTCTATAAATAGTCCCTCATAACTCACTGTAGAGGCTTTTTGGTCAACCAAGCTTCCAATAGGAGCATCTTAGAGAAATATTAGACAATATTGTAACAAGCCTTGGCTTCTCCACTTTGCAGAGCTAGTATATCTCATTGGAGGAGCATGCAACAGTGACTATAACATTCCACTGTCAGAATTAGTGGTTGTTCATGGTTGTATTGTATGACCGGAACTTTCACTTCTTAATATAATAAAGCCAACACGTTTCATGTATATGTTGTACTATATTTCAGCTATCTTGTTTACTCTAAATGATATATGTGTATGTTTTCTTACGCATGCATGTGTAGCTATTTTCTGTATATGTATGTACGAATCTTACTGAAATGTGTTGTTGGCTTAACCATCACTTTAGATTGCTAGCTTACTTGCCTTCCATGTTGTGATGCATCATTGCTCATGCGTTCCCTTATTAACTCCCTAATTTCACAGTTTTCCAAGGGGCACACTCACCTCACCCTCCGTCTGTTAGAACCGCTCATGCACCTTCCTTGACTTTTCACATATGTCACACCCTCGCTATCAACAGGGATATCTTACTCACCTTTGTGCGCAATTGCGGTTAAGGCAATACCATATGACCCACTGTTGGGACTCCTACACCAAACGGGCTAAGGTGTAGTTGGGACTTCTTACTGGGGAGATCCACTGACATGTTGGCGGGTCCAGCACCATCAACATAGCCCCAGAAATTGAACTCCAAATAATGTTTTTCTCTCTGTGTGCCTTTCTAAATGAACCCCAAGCCTCCTTCTTATAATTTTCACTTTGAGAGTTCAACGGCTGAGATTAAGTCTATAATCAACAGCTTAGATTAAAACTTGACTTGATCCACTTTCTAGAACATTCTCACCCATATTTTTATTAAGACCCATTAATACTTTAATTTCCTAAGTTTAGACTTAGGAACCCCACTAAAAATATTAATTGTTTTAATAAAATACAATCCGGGTGGAATTTCACCAAACAATTTATGGGTTCTTTAGAACTCATGTGCCTTAGCCTCGCCACCAATTTTCATGGCTAGAGCACATCCAATGCCACCAAAAACTAACACTCCCTCTTAGCGATGAATGTGCTCTAACAACAATGTCCAACTGCATGTTGCTCTATCTCTAAAGCATCTCCTTTTTGCATTGTTTCTGCCACTAACATTGTGCTTCTGTTGCTACTGTACAGCTACCCATGACACTTACACTGCCACTGTTGCATCTATACCACAAATCCCTCTACATCTACTACTAACACTGCCATTGTTAGCTCTGCACTACGCCATTTTCCGATTGTTGCTGCTCAGCAATGGAAAAGCATCCAAAATTTCTAAACTAATTGTATTCAGCATAATACCATGTGAATGTTGGAATTTGACTGCTACTAGTCTCTGACCCTCTAAATCTTTTGCGTTGTTGTTGACTTCTCCACTGTGGCACATGCACTGCTACCAACCTTGCTCTGTGTTGATATGTCTCTAGTCTCAGGCTACTACATCTGTCTCTCCAATCAACCCACTGTATCATTTGACACTAAGTCTATCTCACTATTTCTGAATCTCGAGCTCCCATAGCAAGGAATTGATCCAAGAGGTGGACTCCTCAAGGATCCTTCCCACATGTAGTATTCCCTACTCAATTCTATATCGCCCCATTTCCCTCCTGAGGATGTGTGGGCACTCATGGAAAGCTCATCTATGTCAATTTTTGCTAGAGTAGCCTTAGGATCATGTTTCTCATCCTTATCCTTTTGCTTCAAAGGACAATGGGGTGCAAAGTGGCCCATCTCACCACATCTAAAACATTTCACCTTCGAAATGTCCTTCTTCTGCTTTTGCTTCTATTTTCCCTTTGATGTTAGAGCTGTGTTCTCCTCCTCCTCCTTGGCCTTTGTGCCACTCCCACTGCTTCCATTGAGGATGACCTTAACCAGATCCCTCCTTAGTTCTTCTTGTTGAAGAGCTTCCCACATCTCCTCCCATGAAGGTAGTCTTTCCCTACCCAGTATACTTTGGACGAAGACTTACCATTCATCGAAGACTCCATTCAAGGTCGTCTTTACCATCCTGGTATACTAAGGAATGGATCCCACAGTAGCAAGTTTGTCTCTGGTGTCCTGAAGACGTTGAAGATAAGATTTAAGCCCTTCTGCCTTCTGCATCAATTTTCGCTACAACTTTTTTTCTAGGTACATCTTCCACTATTTAGAAGAGCCTTCATACAATGAAGACAATGCTTCCCACATTTCTCGGGTTGTATCTTTTCCTTGCAAGTGTGAGACCACATGATCTCAAACTCCATCGAGTATGAACCTCTTCACATTTTCCTGCTCGGCCTTTTACTTCTTCTTCTTATCATTGTTCATGGGAACAACCACAACACTCTTGATGTAAGCTTTGAGATTGTACTCCTCTAGAACAACTAAGATTCTAGTCTTCCATATGACATAGTTGGAAGTTCCTTCGAACCTATCCTGATCTCTAAGCCCATGTCATGCCATCTCACCCAAACCGTCGAATTGACTCCTCTAGTCACTGCTCACAACTAATATGTTGTCCAACAAGTGAATAATTCAGAATTTTGGCGAGAAAAGTCCTCTGAGGAGAAAATTCCCCTTCTTGTGTCTTCGCTCTTTTCCGACGGATTTCCACCTTGGAAAAAACTACATCCTTCAAGCACTGCACTAAGGCACTACGCCACTCCCTCTCCCTTTGCAAGCTCACAAACCATAAATTCTACCTCTCTGTCAACTCTGTCAGAGAGATATTTCCTCAGAATATATGCTTTCCCAGCAAGGATTTCATAATATCTTCAAGGGATTCAAGTTGCTGCCAAATGCATCTATTAGCCTCTCTTCTCAGTGTTGGATCTACTCTTCCTGTTTCAAAATCATTGCTTTGATACCATGTGAAAATTCCTACACTCAAGGAACTCCTACTGCAGCAAAAACTAAATTTACTTCTCCTACTTGATTTTAATATACATTAAAAATTTATTTTCTGAATACTGAAGTAGATTACTTTTGTTACTTAAACTACTTTAAATTTGATTACATGAAACAAAAAACTAAGAAAAGAACAAGATACATAGGACACAATTATTTTTTGAAAAAACAGTCCCCGAAAAATTCTAAAGTAGGAAAACCGGCGCAACAGCTCTGAGGGTTTTCTATTATTAAGCAGTAATTCTGAATACAATGTAGGATGCCCTCCTAGCAATCTAGTGACAGAGAAAATATAATGGAGGAAAATAAAGTGAGTTTACCTCACTTCACATAGAAGATTCTGTTTGATTCGACAATAGAAATGGCTAACCCCAACTATCTTTGTGTTGGCCCTACGTCAGCCTTATAGGCTCTACATTAGCTTCTGCACTATCTCTTCTTCCTTTGGAACTCTACGTCAACCTCCCCAGTTGTTCCAACAATTTCTGTCTTTCTGCGTCAGGGCAACCTCACTTCTGCGTTGGTCCTTCTAGATCTGCATCAGGCGTACGTAAGCCCAACGTCATTTTTGGGTTGTGTTATATTCTTTCCACGACTAACCTACGTAGTGAACCGGGGGGTTAGAGGGGGGGCGGAGCCC
>APFE031452367.1:34014-65841 GCA_000404065.3 Pinus taeda | reverse complement strand
CTAAACTGAACACAACTCCATCAACTGCACCTCCAGTCCACTAAACTCAACTCACTTGAGTTCTAACTGAAGTCATGCATGCAAATATTCAACTAACCCATAAGAAACACGTATTTCCTTCATGCAATTGCATGTGCCACATCCGTAGCTCGAACTGAAGTGCTCCAAGAGAATAAGATTAAGTTTATAGTCCAAATATTATTGTGAGATACTAATATTTGACTTTTCTATTTTTGACAGCCAGTCTAAAAATAGACTTCGCCCATATGTCTAAAAATAAAAGTCCATCTATTTTTACCAACATGACCAATCATCCACAAATAGCATCCTGCAACTCATAGACCATGGTCCATATGTCTAAAAATAGACATAGTCTAAAAATAGACTTGCGCCAAAAATAGCCTGCGGGCCCACTTAGTGAAGGTGACTCCTTTCCACTAAGCTCCATCATCTTGTTGCAATCTCAACAAGAATTTCTTGTTGCACACTTTTCAACAACTACCACTGCTCAATCCCATCATACTCCAGATCGATTAAGTCCCGAGTCTCCTGAAGTTCAGTCTCTCATCCAGAAACTTCAAGGCTTTTCGATATCACCACAGAAATTTGAAGTATCTCAAGGTAGTGAGACTTCGCAATTCAATCTACCTCACCCTCTCACCAGACTTCAAAGTGGAATGCTCAGTATTGTACCTACTGAGTTGCCTTTACCGAAAAGGAAAAAGGCTAAAAAGAACACTGAAGGATCGGACAGTGAGACCTTTTCTTCATCATCCTCCATTTCATCTTCTCCAGTGCGAAGTCAACCATCCACTCCTCCATTACACATTGTTGTTCAGCAGGGATCACTAACTTCAACATCCCAACCTATTCAATCTTCAATACCAACTCCTCCCCAAACACCTGGAATTTCATCGGCAATATCAATTGTTATTATTTCTACGATGGCTCAGAATCCATGGAATAGTCCTGGTGCAGTCACTATGCCTGCACCATTACATCCATTACCAGATTTTCCTGAGAAATGGTTGCCGAAATTTAATCCAGATGCTGGAACATTAGTCGAAGAACATATTAACAATTTCATGTTATCAGTTAATCTAAAAGGAGTAACAGAGGAAGATGTTGTCGTTAGGCTTTTCCCTTATACTTTACAAGGATCAGCTGGGTCTTAGTTTTTTTCCCTAACCTCTGGATCCATTACCAGCTGGAACATTTTTCACGAACAGTTTCTCACTAAGTATGGCGATGATAGATCTTTAGCAACATTAATCAATGATCTTTCGAATCTTAGGATAGAATCTAGAGAACCTATCAAGGAATTCAACTCCCGATTCAATAAACTCTTGAATAAGATTCCAACCGACTCTAAGCCAAGTGAACAAATCAGAAGCGAATGGTATATAATAGCCCTACCTTTAAATATAGCCATTTTTGTAGATAGAGCTACAAAACCAACTTTAGCTGAAAACATGAAAGAAGTGCTTGCTGTAGAGAAATGCATTATTGCTTTAGAAAAGAAAGCTGCTCTTGAAGATAGAAAGTCCAAAAAAGTTTCTTTTAAAGATGATTCAAAGAAGAAAACCCCTAAATATCCATATGATATGGAGGGTCTGCAAAAGGTCCTCAAAACAATGTCAAATGAAATGGTTGAAATCAAAAAACAAGTAGCAGAAACTTCAACAAAGAGGCCATTTACAAATTTTAAGAAACATGAGTCAAAACCACCAAATGTTATACTAATGCAGACTCAGATCCTGAAGAGGAAGAAGAAGATGAAACAGTCTTACCATCCAACGAACCTGAAGAAGAGGAGGTTGTCGAATGCCATGGAATGTGGGACTTCATTTTACCCAACTCCGATACAGAAAATGAACAAGAAGCTTTCCCTCTGACTACCAGGAGTAAAGGTACTCCTGAACTCGTTCAGTCAATTTCAAAGAAGAGGAGTGCAGGTACCACTACTACAAAAGAAAAGGTTCCCACAAAGAAATCGGCGGCGACAACATCCCAAAATCAACCATCATCCTCAAATTTACCTTCAACATCTAAGACGTTGGTAGTATCAGATTCAATGGATTACAATATTATTGATGATATGAAGAAGACAAAGGAAAAAATTACTATGTTTGAACTTAGCAAACTCAAACATCAGCAGAAATTACTTCTTAAGGAACTAAATGCAGTACCTTCTTCACCTCTTCCTAATGCTGTGATCTCCAAAGCTGCAAATGATTCAGGTCAACCACCTTCTAGTAGAATTGAAGCCATTGATACAGTTTTAATCGGAGACAGATCAAATTCCTATACTCCCCCTTTCCTCTTGACCTATAAGATCTATAATCAAAATCTACACAACTGTTTGATTGACTCAGGGGCATCCTCTAACATAATGCCATCTTAAGTTTGTTCCAAACTAAACATTGAACCCCAAAAGTTTGCAATTCATATTGTACAGTTGGATAGAACCAAGGTCCAGGTTTTAGGGGAAATCAACTCCGTAACTATCAGGTTATTAGCTGATCCACGAGTGGTTCAGAGAATTGATATTTTAATTGCCGATATACCTGAATTTTATGGTTTAATCTTGAGTAGGGATTGGTCTGAGAAACTCCACGGTTATATTTCTACCAATTGGTCCCATATGTGGCTACCCTATAAACGAAAGCCAAATCAAATCAAAATCAGTCGGGAGAAACATATGACCCATACTGTCACTGAATTTGAATAGGAGAATCAACCAATAGCATTTAATAACAATATTTTGGGGAATTACTCTTCCCAATCATTCTTTGGCAATTTCACTGCCCAACCATCTCCGTTCTCAGTAAATAATTTCACATCCCAAATTGAATTTTTTTCACAAATCGATAGATCAAGATGTGTCAATATTGCTGAGAAAACTGTAAATAAAATTGTTGATAATTCTTTATTTTGGTCACTATACTTTGATGGGTCTAAATCTAGTGAAGGTGCAGGAGCAGGGTGTATTTTAGTTAACCCTGAAGGAGAAAAAACTATGTTATCATGTAGATTGGAATTTGAATGCACAAATAATACAGCTGAATATGAGGCCTTAGTTCAAGGACTATATAAAGCTATTGGTCTTAAAATTCAATATTTGAAAGTGTTTGGTGATTCAGAAATTTTCATAAAACAAGTTAGAAATACAATTCACTGTCTTTCTAGTCATCTCAAACACTATCAGTCTTTGGTGCAGGAACTCATATCTCAATTCTTAGCATTCAATATTTCTCCTATCCCTAGATCCCAGAATGCAGCAGCAGACTTGCTAGCTAATATTGCTTCTAAACTCCTACCTTCCGAAGATTACAGCCAAGATAGATTTTTAGTAGAGTTAATTTTTAGACCATCAATTCCCGACAATGTCACCAATTGGTGAGTGTTCAATCATGACGAAGACATTTTAAATTTCTTGACTTCTGACAAGTCTTACGATGATTAAATCATTGATGAAAGTGATCATGACCTTCAAATGAAGGAAAAGCAGGAAGAAAACTCAATACCAAAACCAGTGGTTAAGCTAGAAGATCTTTATGATATTAAAGACTGGTTTAAATAGGTGACCAATTCAAAGCTCCAAAGTTCCACTTTAAGATTTGAATTGATAAACCTAGGTACTGAGGAAAACCCTCAAAACATCAATTTGGGATTAGGATTTTCTTTGGAATAAAGAACAACATTAATTAGGATATTACGAAAAAATAAATATGTCTTTGCTTGGAAATATGATGATTTGAAAACATACGATGCATCAATCATTCAGCATACTATTCCAATTCTTTCTGAACAAAAACCAGTCCAACAGAAGTTAAGGAAAATCCATCCTAACCTAGAGAGTCAAATAAAAACCGGACTAAATAAACTCTTGAAGGCTAAGATCATTTTCTTGTTCGACATTCAAACTGGGTCTCCAATATGGTGCCTATTAGAAAGAAAAAAGGTGACATCAGGATTTGCATAGATTTCAGAAATCTTAATAGAGCAAGCCAAAAGGATAACTTCCCTTTACCTACCATGGAGCAAATACTCCATTCAATAGCTAGTTTTGAGTTAATGTCCTTTTTAGTCGGTTTTTCAGGGTATAACCATATTTTGGTCCATCTTGATGACATGCTTAAAACTACCTTCAGAACTAAATGGGGAACTTATGCTTACCAAAAAATGCCTTTTGGACTTATCAATGCAGGGGCTACATTCCAAAGAGAAATGGATATAACATTCAAAGGATTGATCAATAAAGCAGTAGTTGTCTATTTAGATGACATTACTATATTTTCCAAGAAAATTTCTAATCATTTACATGATTTAAAACAAATCTTTGAACACTGCAGAAGGTATGGTATCTCGCTCAATCCAAAAGAGTCCTTTTTTGCTCTTAATCAAGGAAAGCTCTTGGGCTTCATTGTTTCCAAAGATAGTATTTATATTGATCCAGATAGAATTAAAGAGATTTCTGATATTCCATTCCCTCACAACAAAAAATCCATGCAGTCATTTTTGGGTCAAATTAACTTTGTTAAAAGATTCGTTCCAGATTTTTTCCAAATTATTTTACCATTGCAAACAATGATTAAGAAAAATTCGGTGTTTAGATGGGGATTTGCAGAAAAAGAGGCATTTGATTCTATTAAACAATCAATAATTAACGCCCCTGATTTAAACACTCCCAATTTTTCAAATCATTTCATACTGTATACTATCGCATCCACCTCGTCTTATGCAACAGTGCTGACTCAGATTAATGATCAAAAATTGGAGGCACCAATTTCATTTTACAGTTCAAATCTTCAAGGTGCTGAACTTAATTATTCAGAAGTTGAAAAGTAAGCCTTTGCTGTGTACAAAGCTGTCAAACACTACAGACCCTTCCTTTTAAAAGATCACACAAAAGTTATAGTTCCTTTTTCAGCAGTAAGACAATTACTAATTCAAAGGGAATTAGGAGAAAAAAGGGCAAATTGGGTCACAACATTACAAGAATATGACTTAGAAATCAAGCCAACAAAGATTGTCAGAGGCCAAGGTTTTTGCAAGATATTAGCAGGAGCATCCAATATTCAAGAATCAGAAGGTACAAAACACACTGAAGAAATCAATAAGACAAGTATCACAGATCCTGAATCACAATATGCAGATTTGATTTTCTATTTAAAAAATGGATATGCACCTTCTAATATTTCCTATAAAAACAAACGTGCCATTAGATTAAAAGCGAAAAGCTTCATAATTGTAGATGATGTACTTTTTAGGTGGAATTATGATTCAATTTTATTAAGATGCCTAGAAAAACCTGAAGCGCAAAGAGTTTTGCAGGAGCTACATGATGGACCAGCAGGAGGACATTTTGGAGCTGATACAACAGCCCATAAAATCATTCATGCTGGATATTATTGGCCCACCGTGTCCAGAGAGACTCACGAATACGTAAGGAAATGCCGAAGTTGTCAAATCTCTAGTGGAAGACAAAGGAAACCAGATTTCCTTTTGCAACCAGTCAACATTGAACAACCTTTCGAGCAATGGGGATTGGATATCATGGGGGAAATCAATCCACAACTGTCCAAACAACATAAGTATATCCTTACTGCTACTGATTACTTTACTAAGTGGGTTGAAGCAATTCCTCTGAAGACAACAAACTCTGAGGTAATTATAGAGTTCATAGATCAATTCATTATTACCAGGTTTGGTGTCCCAAATGCTTTTGTTTTCGATAATGCATCTTATTTCTCTGGAAATTCTATGTTTGAGTTCGCTATCAAAAGAGGGTTTAAATTGAAATATTCTGTGAATTACTATCCCCAAGGTAATGGTTTAGCAGAATCCACCAATAAAAATCTCCTCAAAATCATTAAGCGAACTATTGAGCAGAATCATAAAAACTGGCATAAATCTTTGATATTTGCACTATGGGCTGATAGAATAACACAGAAGGCTTCCATAGGTACTTATCCATTTAATCTTGTATATGGGAAGGAAGCAGTCCTACCAACCAATTTATTACTTCCATCTCTAGCTTTAGTGTAGTTTATTGAAGAAAGTCCCTCATTTTCTATTCAACTAAGACATGATCAAATTTTAAAATTAGAAGAAGAAAGGGAAAAGGCTAGAATTATACATGCAAAACATCAGCAAATTATCAAGTCATCTTTTGATTCAACTTCATCCAGTTCAAAACAGTTACAAGTTGGTGATCTAGTTCTGAAATGGGACAAAGCCCATGAGGATAAAGGAAAACACACTAAGTTCCAGAAAATGTGGCTCAAACCATTTCAAATCAATGAGAAGATAGGCCATTCTACTTTCATATTGCAAGATCTATTAGGTAAGAGAGATTCTCTTCCTGTGAATGGCCTTATCTTGAAAAAATTCTTCAATTGAGGAGGTAACCCCTTCTCTTTTTGTAAATATTCAATTTTCAGCAAAATTTGTGTTCATAGTTTTTAGGATTATTGGAAAATAAAGTTGTAAGATATCTTCCATTGGCCTTTGCTATATTGAAAACGTTGCTCAAAAGAAATAGTTTTGATATTTACTTTTAAAGTGGGAACCTTAAACAAAAGGAAAATTTCTAGGAAATTAGGTATATTTAGATTCTGAAACCCCATTTTATTTTTGTGAAATCTTCTTAAGATTTAGAAGTACCGTAAATCATTTTAATGTTTTCAAATGGCAAAAAATGGTTATCGATATAAAAACAGAAACTGATTCAATCTTAGCATCTTCAACTCTTACCCTGTCATTTGTGCTCTCTTAAAGAGAAAATTGTTCATCCCATTCATCAAAGTTTATGATTACTCGAGTGTAATTCTAAAATATATTTGATATAAAAGATAAGGGGTCTTATTACGAGACTGCTTACCATGATCATTGGGGAGTAGTTCAACTGACATTACCAATACTGCATACCAAAACAGGGTAATGGCTTATAATTATAAGACAAGGGGTCTCATCACGAGCCAGCTTGTTTAGTTAAATTACAACCAGTTAATGGCATTGTCAAACAGCTGGCCACCAAACCAGGACAATGGCTTTTTATCTTGCAAAATAA
The DNA here is from genome assembly GCA_000404065.3 of Pinus taeda. NCBI lineage: Eukaryota > Viridiplantae > Streptophyta > Pinopsida > Pinales > Pinaceae > Pinus > Pinus taeda. The sequence goes on along the minus strand of APFE031452367.1, from coordinate 58,766 downwards.
GAAAAAAGTAAAAGAGATACAAAATATGAAGGCATATTTTTGGATTCATTCTTTTAATTATACTTTGAAATGGATGGGATAATGGACGATTAAATGGTTAAAAGGTATCCCTGTCGAGACTCTAAACGTTTGTTGGCAGCAGAGGCTCTACCTATGACAAAGGAGTCATTATAAAGCTAAGTTGGAAAGGTTCTTTGTTTTATCATTATCAACCAATTAAGGCTAGTTTAAAACCTAGAATGTATTTAATTTTAACAAGAGAAGAAAATAGCAAAAAAACTATTATTAGATTCAGAATTTATGTATACCCAGTTATATTAGAATTCTCCTCTTAGATAAGATTTCTATATAAAGAAAGTTTAAGTATTCCAACATTTTTCAGAGATAACGGTTTCTCCCAGTGAATTGCCAATTGTTGTGCTGTACAACAACCCCCCATTTCATAAAATTTTTCTTTCTAACTATAATACGAAATGGGTCCCTTTAAACATAGATGTGTGAATAAAATTGGTATCAACTCATCCTTCATCAAAAGTTCCAAAGGAAACGATACATTATAAACCTTTTGAACAAATATGAAATCGGTCTTATGAAATAAATATATAATTCTTTATTATTGCAATAAAGTGATCGCAAGATCGCATATCGCAACAACAAGGAAAACATAATGCAAAGACCCATTGATTTACCTCGATCTGAAAAGTGAATCACTATCGATTATCGGGAAAGGCAAGCAAATATAACAAAAAGCCCTCCCACTATTTCTTCGATGCGATATTGTTATCAACAATCGGGGGATGTAACGCACCACATGTTAAGACACCTTTAAAATATCTTGATGCGATAAGGTGTATTGCCATCGGGGATCAGGGATTTTGCAATAACATAAATATTACGATCCAAGCACATCTCCGATTGCGATCTGATAAAGCAAGGCGTGAGTTTCAAAATAGATTGAAAAGGCTTGCATGCATTATTTTAGATTATTATTAAAAGCCTTCCCGTTCCCGATAGCGATTTACTTGTGATTATCTGCCAAAAAACTCAAGCCACGCTTGAATGAATCATTCGACATATAAATGATATTATGGGTATTTAAAATGATTGACAGGTTAAGCGACCAATTAATGAAGCAGTTATGCCAAGATCTTCGTTGAGATTGTATCTGTGGCAGTGTTATTTTAATCTTTCATTACTCGTTAATTGATATAAATCTTTCATATTGGCTCACACCACGTACTCTCTATATTACGTTCATCTTATTCCTTCCGAAACAACAAGTTCAAGCCAAATGGGAAAGAAATCCAAGAGATTTGCGGCAGCATCAACTCCCGTAGTAACAGGGCAATCCACCACTGATAGGACCAAGCAAGAGGGAATTGATTTTAGACACTACGTGTCTTGGCCTTGGAAACACAAGATGGCAAAGCATATATAATCTAATTGAAGCAGAAGAGCTTGAAACAGTATCAGTGCAAGCTACTGCAGATTCAACTAGAAAATCAGAGGCTTCCCTAAAGGATTTAGCTGACTCATATCTACACCGAATAGCAGCTCGTGAAAAAATTCTTCCATATACAGATGTAGTGCGATGGGCAGTAGAGGAAATCCCTGTTTTAAACAGAACATTTTGCATAGTCGACGGAAGAGTCTTCGGCTCATTCTAACCTGATGATTTAAGGAAAATGTATCACTTGCCTGAAGCTCAAAAGAAATACAATAAAGAATTTCTTGAGAAGTTCACAAGTGAGAATGAAACTGAATCGGCCCCAATTCAGAAATGGAGACAGAACCTTGCAAGGCACAAACATGAATCTTCAGGTAAGTACTCTATACATTCATTATGTTCTCCTTACTGTTACGTCGGGGCAATGATGTGTAGAATTTTTGGATTACATGATTCTGCAAAATTCACTATTGAAATGGTTCCTTTAATGGAAGCGGCAGTTAACAGTGAGATAATGGATTGAGGAAATATATTGTCAGATAAATTAGCCACTGCAATTCTTATGTTTAGAAATAAAACTCGCGTGACCGATAGGTCTATTCCTCCGTTTTATTTTAGTGCTTATATTTTAGATACTCTTTGTTTCAACTCTGAATTTCCTGTACTGGGGTGAAGATGGACTCCACAAGACCCCATGCCAATTCACATTTATCACCAAAAGCTGTGGAAAGCGCACTATAAGGACTACCTATACCAAATCTGTAATGGTTTTATGTTGCCTATTTACCGTGCCATTTTTGATAAGCCTGCCCCAAAGATTTCTTCACAAGAAGAGATTGACCTAACTGCTCTAGGAAACTGGTTTGGGCAGGATAAGTTCACATACATAAGGGTTTTTGGTAGCCTTGAAAGACCTCATGTCCTTCCTCTGTACATACCTGACAAGCTGTTAGCCCGAGAATTAGCCTATCAAATTACGATCGCAGGAACATCCAAGACTCTTAGGATTTCAAAAAAGTAGGCTTGGCCTACTTTTCCTTTGAGATACGGTCTTTATTCTTTGCACTACTACAAGCATGTTGAGAAGGAAGCAGAGAAAATAAACATGCTCAACCTTGCAACCATTCCTAATAGGCGATTTGATCCAAGGAAAGTGGTCTATAATGTGCTTGAATAGGCCAAACTTACAAGGTTTGATCATAAGGAAGATGATTTTGATGACTTGTTTTCTTCGGCAGAGTCATTATTCCAGGTACAAGCACTGGCCAAAATGAGATATAACGATGAAGTTCTAGTAGAATTCAATAAGCTTAGAGAATAGAGGTTGCAAACTCAACCTTTGGACTTATTAGCTACTTCCCCGACAACACAATCAAGTGAGCCTTACAACAACTCATTAACAAACCTCCTACTGTATCAAAGATTATTGAGAAAGAAAAAGAGAAAGAGCAGGAGAAAGAGAAGGAGAAAGGGCACGAGGAAGAGCAGAAAAAGGAGCAGGATAAGGGCAGCGGAAATATCAATGTGGATACCCAAATTGATCCTAAACTACTCCAAGAATGGCAGCAATTTGAATCCATTATAAGCAATCTGGAAGGTCCAAAAGGTGCCAATACACCCAAAGTAATAGATGGACAAGATACAGTGTCAACAAAGGTTCTGAATGAAGGAACCAACGACCTACCCCTAGCACAGATTTAGAAATGATTCCAAAAGATCCCTCCGATCAAATTATTTTGCAGGTGGAGGACATACCTCCATTAGATGTCTTTTACAGTCTAAAACACAGGGCTGTAGTGAAAAGATAGCAGAAAAGGAGAAGACTTGATCAACTTTCCCTGTTTCTAGAGAAAACAGAGACAACTAATGTAGTGTGGAAAGGAGAGTTTGACCCTTCCGATGACCTAACGAAGCTTTCTCAGTATGCCAGAGCTTATTTGGCAGCCACTATGGACAAGGCATCGGAAGTAAGTAATCTACTTAAAGAAAAGGACCAAGCAATTGTTTTGTTGCAAACACAGGTGTCCGAAGCACAATAGAAAATTGAACAGTTGGAACAACAATTATCAACATAGCAACAATTAAACAATCAATTGAATAAGCAATTGCTTGAAGAGAAACAAAGAATAGACTCAAGCACAATACAAAAGCAGAAAGAATTATTAGAAGCATTGGCCAGGTTAAAGAAAATGAATGAACTAATGATGAAAACAAAAGATGAGCAAATCGCTCAGCTGTCACTTCAAGTAGAGAAGTTCAAAAGTCTTCCACAACCTACCGATTTCAGATCCGAAGCGCTATAGATTAACAAGGCATTGGTGACACAGTTAAGACTGTTATGTCATAACATTTCTCTGGTTGAGCCCCTTTGTGATATAATGACATCAATAGTTGACAAATCAGTTGATGCTAGGCAGGATTTGGAATAGGCCGACGAGACTCTGACAAATTTTCTTGCTTGGCAAGACACCAATGAGGGGCAGGCAACAAATCTACCCAAAATCCTAGAGTCACACAAGGAGATCCTGTTCTTAGAATGTCAGTCACAGCTGATGAAAGAAGAGAGAGAGGTTTCCAGCTGTAGATTATCTACAAGTAACTTAATTGAGTTAATCAATAACACTCTTTATCTGTCTAACATGATTTCACAATGTACCCCAGGTAAATTGCTGTCAGCTAAGACATTGGAGCAAGCATGCAATCAAGAGTTGGAGAAGAATGGAAGATTAATCGCTGGCATCCAAAGTTTAACTTGGGATACCTATTGGTTTTTCTTAGTAAAACCATACAGTCAAAGGGCCGCCCTTAAGTGTTTAACCGATGTGATCGGTTATATCATTCCTGAAATACATGATGCCACATACTCAGCTCAACTCCATTCTCGTCTCAGCCGCCCTCCAGAATTGGAACCGATGCTTGCAATCTACCAATTCAAATCAAAGGGAGAACATCCGAAATGATGAATCATGCTGCCGACTACCAACAAACCTGCTGTGGAGAAGATATTCAAGATTTAGTTGTACCAATTAAATAGCATTTTATTTTTGTAGTTAGTTAGTTTAATTAGTATTTATAGACCCTTTCATGCATTTAGAAAGGGTCCTCAGTTTTTGTATAAGACTCAAACCTAGAAGTTGCACTATTGTGCTTCTGGTATATTTTTTAAAAAGACTGGGCTATTATTCTGTTGAGATTTTTCTGTTGTAGTCAAAATAGACAAAATCCCAGTGTGTGACAACAATAGAAAATCTGTTGCTAGATTATCTCCAGGTTGTTGGGAGCAAATTAATGCATCCTAAATTTGATGTGAGAGCAGTTAGGTTCTCTCTGCTATAAAATAGGTTGTCATACGGATAGCTGGGAGAGAGTGTGAGAGTTTCATTGATGTAATCTCCAAATTTGAATAATATATTGCCAATGCCTATGTTTGGTGGATGTAGCCCAGATTGGTTGGGTGAACCACGTTAAAACTGTGTTTTATGTGCTTGATTGAATGCTGTGTTAATTTTGCTGTGTGTTTAATTTATGCTTCCTGTGCACCTGATCCAACAATTGGTATCAGAGCATGTTGGAGGTGCTGGAAGTACTGCGTGGAGAAACGCTGAGCTTGAAGCAGCAGTGGAGCGCTGATAAGTGCTGAAGCGTGGAGCACTGTAATACCTGGAGCTATTGGTTTGCTGGCAGCACGCAGAGCCGTGGAGCACGCATTGACCTGAAGAAGGAGCGGTTGCTGGTGCGGATTAAATATTGCTGGTGCACTGTTACTTCATGCTGAACTGTAGACAGTGAGTGCTTATAACCTTGGCGGAGTTCACTACTGTGCGTGGATGTTACCTGCGCTGAGGTATGTTTTCAGTGTTAATGCGTGTTGGTGAAAGCATTTTAATGAAGTGGTAATCGTGGGGCGTACTTTTTAAAATATTGCTGGAGCATATTTAAATTGCCCGTGCGTGTTTTTTTTTTGGTGTCATATTTCTGCTGCTATGAGTGGAGCCTGTTGTTTACCTTGCTGGTGTAATATTACCTCTGCGTATTTTTAAATTTCCCCTGCGCGTTGATAATTGACCAAAACCTGTTCAAGAGTGCAGATTGGTGTGAGATCAAAATTGGTTTCTCGGTCAAGAGCAAGTCGTGTTTAACATAAACAAATATTTCGTATCACCTAAAAGATCTTTCAAGGCTTGGTTAATTGGCAGGGAAATGTAAAGCATTGTATGGTGCACAAAATTTAATGCAGCATGTAAAAGGAGGAGTACGTATTGATTTTTTTTTTAAAGCCATTAAACAAACAAAATAAGGAGTAACAAAATAAGCTGTAGATTATCTACAAGTAACTTAATTGAGTTAATCAATAACACTCTTTATCTGTCTAACATGATTTCACAATGTACCCCAGGTAAATTGCTGTTAGCTAAGACATTGGAGCAAGCATGCAATCAAGAGTTGGAGAAGAATGGAAGATTAATCGCTGGCATCCAAAGTTTAACTTGGGATACCTATTGGTTTTTCTTAGTAAAACCATACAGTCAAAGGGCCGCCCTTAAGTGTTTAACCGATGTGATCGGTTATATCATTCCCGAAATACATGATGCCACATACTCAGCTCATCTCCATTCTCGTCTTAGCCGCCCTCCAGAATTGGAACCGATGCTTGCAATCTACCAATTCAAATCAAAGGGAGAACATCCGAAATGATGAATCATGCTGCCGACTACCAACAAACCTGCTGTGGAGTAGATATTCAAGATTTAGTTGTACCAATTAAATAGCATTTTATTTTTGTAGTTAGTTAGTTTAATTAGTATTTATAGACCCTTTCATGCATTTAGAAAGGGTCCTCAGTTTTTGTATAAGACTCAAACCTAGAAGTTGCACTATTGTGCTTCTGGTATATTTTTTATAAAGACTGGGCCATTATTCCAAATTCTAACGAAGAAAACTTTTATGGGATGTGCACTATTGCCTTGATGTGAAAGTATCTCTAAGTTGGAAAAAGGAATTCGAATGCGATTGATATCGGGAATGATTTACGGCACATATGGTACTATTATCTATGATCTTGCTTCTTTCTTTTATGTGAATCATCATTTGATTACTCTTTCTATCATTGGATATATGTATGTGTTTTCAACAGCAATCCTTATATTTTTCACTATTGGATGTTTAAGGAATGTTATTCTTTTAGTCATATATGTATCAGTGATATATAAAGGATAAGTATAATAATGTTTTATTGATTACTTTATTCAACTATTTGAACAAAGTAATTATTATATGAATGAATGTCTTTGTTTACCAAATAGAGTCATCTATATGCTTGTTTGTGGATAAAGATTATCAAATGTTACACTAAAAACATAAATTTCCCAGGATAGGATAGTTATTCATATTTTTACTTTTAGATTAAATCATTCATCCATTACCATTTTATTAGAAAACCCCCTCATTTATCCATCCCCTTTTTATTCATCATTGGGAAACTGGTCCCATTATTTCCAGTTGGAGCCACCACACCAAACAGAAAAGGAGTTGCGTTAATGTCTGGGCCGGGTGGTTTTCCCCGATGTTGTTGCAGTGATTTTCAAGGCATCAACAGTTAGGTGAAAAGACATGTCTAAAAGACATGCCCATTCACGAAAGGTCACCTGCTGAGGTATAAAAGAAGGGCCTCATTGTAAATCTTATATCACTTATACATTTTATATATATTAATAAATTATTATTATTAAATATCTGTGTGTATTTTTACATTCAAGCCTACAAGCTATCAGGTTTTCTTACTTCAACCATAGTTTTTATGCTATAGTGGTATCAGAGCCATGGAACACAATATAATCATGCGAGCCTTTGAACGTAGTTTGCCGCACAATATGCCTTACATTCACATCTTAAATCCATGGAGAATTTTAATAAAATTCAAGAAGTATTTCGATATTTAGAAAAATCATGTGCTGAAGATACAACATGTTTTAAGGAGACTTGTGCAGAAATCGATAATACATGTACAACAATTGAACCAGATGGAAAAGGGGATATTTCATCTGAAGTGATTGATGAGAATATGTCAGATTCCAAAAATTTAGTTTCCAAGGCATCATTTGACACTGAGAAAGTCATTGAGCCAACCCTTGTGACAGTTCTAGTAGATATACTAGCATTTTCTTTGATTCATGGTGTGATCTATCAATCTAAGACCATTGGAATAGTTGCGGTTGACAAGCTTACAGTGCCCATTTGTGTATCATATGTCACATTGAATTTTGCTGCATTCACATTGAACATGCATGGAGAGGTGCACTTTCTGCATCCTATACACAATTATGTATTAATAACATATGACCCTATTGCATTAGGTCCATCTAGGGCTGCTGTCATCTGTGTATCTCCTCTTCTTCCTAAACCGGTTTTATATGTAGGTGATGCTTTATATCTTGTTTCTTCAAATCGTGGCTTAAATGCTCAATCACTCAAGTGAATTGTCACAAATCCTAAGGCTTTTTCCAATAATATTGATGTTATCAAAGTAGACATAGATTTTGGGGTAGGTTATTGAGGCGTACTAGTCAATGAACATGGGAATGTTCGGGAATTATGGGGTAGATTTTCTAGAAATGGGATTGGAGGAATTCTGAGTTATGCTGTAAGTAAAGCGCTACACAAAATTAATCAGAGGTCACTCGTCTCTATTAGAGAGGGGGTAGTCATAATTAATGGCGACAACACCATTTTGCCACCGAAAAACAAAATGGTGCTACCCAATTATGCGCTCAGAAAGTTGGTCACTACATGGCGTCGGGGGCACCTGGTGGAGGCGTCTTTCTCCTTTATCTCAACATCCACAAATCTAGAAGCAGCAGTCAATGCTTTATTAGATTTCCAATTGGAAGGCCAAAAATTATTGTGATTTATCCGTGAATTCACTTCTATAATTCGATGCAAAAACATAGTCATTGAGTCCAAAGAGGGCTTTCAATCGTTGAGTAAGCTCATAGCAGGATGCCCTCTAGAATCAACTACTGATATGTGCTGGTGGGTGGAGATTTCGGTGGGTATTCTGGCTAATGCCCACAATTTCCAACAATGAGCTATCCTTGTCCGATGCCAGAACAAACACACCAGTGCTACCGTCACTCGCTACTGTTGGCTGCCACTGCACCCGTAGCTGTCAAGCGAACGTGTTTGAGTGATGTGTTCCCCCTATAAAACAACCATCCCCGCAGTTAAGTGATGTCCATGCCCGTGGTCAAGTGACATGTTCCCCTGGTCAAAAACATCAATACTATGGGGACTGTATGCAATCGGTTTTCATACGTCGGGACTGTTGGGGTTGATACATCGGTTTAAATATATAATAAACAATCTATATAATTTAATTAATTTAATTTAATTCAAAATAAAAATAAATAAATAAAATAAATATTGAAGTTATAAAAAAATATTAGAGTTTATATATATATAAATAAATATATATTATATATATATAAATATAATATATATATATATAATATATATATATATAATATAAAATAATATATTATAGAAAAAATAAAAAAAGGGAAAAAAAGGGAAAAAAAATGGGAAGACAACCTTGGACTCAAAATAGAGTTATTAGCGAATTATAGACGTTGAGCCAACACTGACGCAGACTTTCCGCCTTTCATATGCCAAGACGACAACCGCAAAGATGATTGCTAGCAATATAGCTTTGAGGACAAAGCTTTTGAAGGAAGAGGCTATGTTATGAATATAGTTCATAACAATTAAATAAATAAAATAAATATAAATAGAAAATAATTAAATATTAATTAGGTTAATAGTCATTAAGTTAGGAGGGAAAAAAAGGGAAAAAAAATGGGAAGACAACCTTGGACTCAAAATAGAGTTATTAGCGAATTATAGACGTTGAGCCAACACTGACGCAGACTTTCCGCCTTTCATATGCCAAGACGACAACCGCAAAGATGATTGCTAGCAATATAGCTTTGAGGACAAAGCTTTTGAAGGAAGAGGCTATGTTATGAATATAATTCATAACAATTAAATAAATAAAATAAATATAAATATTAAATAATTAAATATTAATTAGGTTAAATAGTCATTAAGTTAGGTGAAAAGGCATGTCTAAAAGACATGCCCATTCACAAAAGGTCACTTGCTGAGGTATAACAGCAGGGCCTCATTGTAAATCTTATATCACTTATACATTTTATATATATAATTAAAATTATTGTTATTAAATACATGTGTGTATTTTTACATTCAAGCCTACAAGCTATTAGTTTTTCTTGCTTCAATCATAGTTTTTATGTTATAGAACCCTTGATTGGTCCCCCCTCTTAGTTTTATAATCACACCTTGCCCCTTCATCTATCCAACCTTTCATCTTCTTGGGAAGACTAACAATCACATCAAAGGGGAATATTCACCCAAGGTATATTTTTCCTCTTAACTCAAGTTTCCCCCTCCCAAGGCATCATAATCTTTTGGCTTACCCCCTTTCATCAACTCTAGCATTTTTATTAATAAGAATAAACATTGAATCATATAATATAGTTTGACATCATAACATTAATTTTGGAACCCCCACATTATATGTTCTTAATTACATTACAAAATTTGGGGTAATGAAAGGCTTGTCATAATCCCCTTCGCCTTTAAGGAATACCATCCTCAGTTTTCTACTATATATAGAACCATTCTATGTAGAAGAAGGGATGTGCCACTTTCATATCAACAATATTTCCCATGTTCTTAGTTTCCACTTTGCAAAATTCCATTCAATTTTCACAGTCTAGTTACCTCTAAACCTTTTGGCATTCTAGCACATTCTTGGATGGTTTTCTGTTGCTTTAGAATGATTCCATAGGGACAAGTTCAACTCATTTTTTTCTTGGACATACCCAATGCATTCATTATCCCAATGAAAATATAAATGAATATTTGAAAACGAATTCATTCAAGTCTCCCCTTCCTTCCAATTATACACCTTCCAAGTTCAAGAATCCCCTTATATGCCTCCCTAATTCCTTGGGAGATTCATTCCTTATCAATACTTTCTTGCACAGGAAGAGTCTCAAGACTTATGAAGTCTTATGGCCAATGAATCCCTTTTAATTTATCTAAATATCACAATATATTTTTCATATCATAACTCATGTTGATCCAAAGGTATGTCACAGGGTTCTAAAGTCACCATAATGGTATCATCCCTAGGATTTTTAGCTTCACAACCATCATTATTCCTTCCTAGATATATCATCATCACACTTGTATCACAAGCATACTTCTTCCAGGAGATTAATCATAATAATTTAAATCAAATATTCTCCTTTTTTTTTTCTTTTCCAAACTTGCTTCATATAGGAATCATATTTCATAAATGTGAGATTCTTCTCATGATGTTTGACTCTTTCTTATGGTAGTAATCAACCTTCATTATCATAATTGGCACTATTTCCACTACAATCTATACCTTCAATCAACCAAACAATGGTAAGTGTTCATACATAAACAATATTCATTGCATGATTTATAAAATTCCCTAAAGTGATCTCATAATTATTATACACATAATAATTCAATCACTTTCAATTGATTTAAACATAAATTGAATTGAAGCTATTATTGCATTATTTATTTAAATCAAAATTATTCCAACAATTCCATAATGCATTCAAACATTTATTCCAACAATGAAAGGGTCGAAATTGAAAGATACAACTCTCTAAATTCATGAGTAACTAGCTTCCACTTTTCTTTGCAATATGAGGGATTCATGCCACTCATTTCACTACTCAACAATTCCTCAAAATAGTTAGAAGCTATTTATTTTCATGACATTTAATCATGCAATTATTTGTCTCATACAAGTATACATGCATTCAATGCACCAAGTATATGTACCATCATTATTCGTAATATGAATGTCATAACCAAATCATGGCGTAGTAATTCATGGATCCATCACAAATATTATAGCAATATCTACAAACTAGATTCTTTCCTTTGTCATAACCCACTAAGTATTAATGACAACCTTGCTTTCATACATAAACAATTCCATGTAATTTACACATTAACCAGGAAAAACCAATCTTTCAATTCATTGTTCCTTACCAACAAAATCAACATTAAATGATAGAATCACTTATATCAAGCTTAGAAACTATTGGGCCATTACTAATGGACTCATGAACAAAATTCCAGTCCCTACATTTGCTTCATACATCCCACATTTTCATGCATTTTCTCGATGCATTAACAAACATATTTTATCTTATGAGTGTATTAGTCATTCATTTAATCTTTGTTCAATATGGCAACTCAAAGCATGCTTACATTATTAATATTTTACTAAATATTATTGTTCTTACCATTTTCTATCTTAACGATACCCCTTCTCAGGAATCCATGCAATACATGCATAAAAAACAAAATATACCAAATTTAGTTGAAAGGAATTCTTACCCAATTAATTTACCTTTTTACCTTTGCTTTCTACTTTCCCCACTTACTTGGCTACCATCACGTGCATTTTTAGCTAATATATCTTAGCATACTTGATATTGAAACATCCAATAGCCCCTGAAATGATCTCAACCTCACATATTAGTCATAACTCTATGATTTCATCTACTTGCACATAAGTTTCGATGAATATTCATAAAGGGAATTTGCACTATGTATCCAATTTATACATTCAAAAATTGCCTTCAGTTATACACACAAACATGTGCATATACATATTTTTATGCATGTACCATGCATGTGCCATGCTTGCACATATTCCATGCTATTCCTACACATTTATTTTTAAATTTAATTTTCAGCTTCTCTTGTTTTCTATTATTCACATGACAAGTCTTATAAGCATAAGCATAAGCACACTACTTTTTTTATATGGTAGTTAACAACAAGAAATCACTCTTGCACACTTGTCATATGAACATTCCATGTGACATGGAATTAACTAGGTGACCTTAATGTATTACCTAAAACGCAACAAGTACAAGTTTCTATTTTATTACTATTCACACATTCAAATTATTTTCATAAATAAAATACATCACTTAAGCACAATTTTCAATTAAGGGAAACTCATTCCTCAATCCATTTTCACAGTTCCATATATTTCATATTGATCCAATTAAGCCCTCCTTGACTAATCCTTTATCAACATCTTCCCTTAATGCAACTCTACAAGGCAGACTTGTAATCTCATTAATAATTTCATCACATGATTAAACATAACAATTTTATTAATTAAACAAAGAAATGACTTTTCCCAAATTCTTGGCAAGCTCACAACCTATATTTATTCCTTGTAAAAACTATAGGGTCCCTCCCCCTTTCACTCATGTGCATATTATTTGCCCCAACACACATCATATCAATACAATTGTCTTAGGACATGATCATTCCTTCATGCAATATCACAAGTATATTTTGATATCATGCACTTAATCAAGCATTCAAACAATTATTTAAGTGTGCATAAAATTCAAAAGTGATAATCAATAATTGTTATAACACTTATCTAGAGAAAACCATTGATTGAAAGAAAACCTCTTACTTTCTCTTAGTCATAGGATTTTCTACTCCTATTTTTTTCAACATTGGGTCATTTTTTAGGTTGGGACACGACTCCACAAATACATTGGCTTACTAAGAGCTAAGTATGATACATAAACAATATTAAAAAAAACCAAGGTCATGGTACCAACCCTAACAACCTCCAATCAATAGTTTCACATCCCCCCAACATCCCACTTTACTTGAGGTAGTGCACCTCCTTCTCTGATCATAACAATCCCTTAGGTTATTCCACTATCCTTCTAGGATCTCCAACTTAGCTTTCCCAATGATTTCTTAAATCCCTATGGATTCTAGGAGTTTCATTTACCTTTAGGGCTCCAGCTATCTCCAGACCCGAGACATAAACACTTATACCTACACTCCTCCCTCCAGGGCTCCAACCTTCCACATGGACACATTTCGCTTATACCACTCTCTCATTAGCACCTTATTTTACATAGCCTTGATTCCACAGGGCTACATGCAACACCTTCATTGACTTGATAGTCATGATGTCAACATGTTACTAGTTACATGTTCACCATTAGCCACTATTAGTGATTTGAATCATGTGATGATAAAATACTACTCTGAGTCAATATAAAAGAAAATCCATTATTGTATGCACCAAACATATCTTCATGCATCTAGCATATCATTACTTGATATCTAGTCAATGGAAATCATATTTGAACTATTTCATCTATTGCATTTTTTTCACGCCTATGCTATTATTCGTTAATGTATAACTTCTCAAAACATTAAAGAAAAATATTAAAACTAGAAAGAGATAAGTTAATATATTCTCCGTCACAGTTATGGTTGTATCACGAGGCCATGAATTTTTACAATTTTGTTAGGTTTCTCTAGGGAATTTAGTATCCTGCATGTTTATCTTGTTGCATCAAAGTAAATTCAGTCTTCAAGTAACATCAATGTATTCATATATACAACAAAATAATTTCACATAAGTACACATACATGCATAAATATTGATTTAAAACTTAAATTATTTCCTATACTCAAGCCCATCCAAGTTTAGTGCTAAACCTTAGCTTTGATACCACTACATAACATAGTATTAGAGCTCCTATTTCATATGTTCTTGAGCCCATCCAGGTCCAGTGTTCAACATGCTTTGATACCACTATATCAAAGGTCCAAATTCATCCATTTGATGTATCTCTGGCCCTCTAGGCCTAATGTCTAAACCAAAGCTCTGATACCACTTTGTCACATACCCCTACTAAATTTGTCCTAACCACACCTGCAAAAACATGATTTTCACCTCTTGTATATTTTATCAAACATTTTACATGTAAGTCTTTATTCAAATAATCTGTATACAACCAATTAAATAATCATTATCGTGTAGACATTTTGTTAAACATTTTGTATGAAATCAAAGAAAAAACATTGCTCTAATTCCACTTGTAACACACTAACTAAAATATACCACTTAATCATGCAACTTTTGATTTCTATCTTTGAGGTAATTAACCAAATAGTTTGTATGCAAATTATAACAAAACACCTTAAACACATATTTTCAAATCCTTTTCATGCAAATAGGCATTAATCATTAATCAACTACAATGATACTATCATACAAAAATGATAACATACACCAATACTATCCCCATCCACAAAACAACATTTTCATTGGGGCATTTCATCAAATGATTTGTATACAATGAACCATTAAATCATTTAGGAATTTCTTCAAACACTTTGCATGAAGACTAATATATAAACTTCATTAGGGTATATCTCCTAAATTATAGAAGTCCAAGACCTAAAAATTAAACTACATTATTAGTGAGAGTTCCCCTCACTATGGTCCAACTTTCAACCTCTACCTCCTAGATGAAAAATTAAAACATGAATTTCAACATGATCTGTTTGATTCATGATTTTAGGAGCATCAAGGAAGCCAGACTTCCTTTGATCATATATTATAAATATCACGACCCAAGATTTCAAAGCTGGACTAGATGATTAGAAGGATTTCTCTTCACTATGATCCAAATTTCAACTTTTTGGAACCTCCCAAAAGAAAAGTTATAACATGAATTCCAACATAACTTGTTTGATGCATGATTTTAAGAGCATCTAGGAAGCTCAAATTCCTTTCATGATATATCCTAAAATATCAAGACCTAAGATTTGAAAGGTGGACTAGATGATAATTGGGACATCCCCTCACTATGATCCAAGTTTCATCTTCTAGAACCTCCAAGAAGAAAAGTTATAGTAGAAATGTCAACGTGTCATGTTTGAAGATGCATTTAGAAATGCTAGCTTTCTAAGATCATATTTCCTAATATTTCACAACCCAAGATCTAAAAATTTTACTAGAGGATCAACTGCATAATTCCTCACTATGGTCTAAGTTTCAGAACCTCCCAAAAGAAAATTTATAGTAGAAATTCTGAAATGACTTTTTAAAGAAGATTTTAGGAAGCCTATCTTTTTTGGGTTGCAGATTACTGTGGTGTGGTTTCTGAGAGGAATTCGGATTTTCCACAGTCTTCATCTTTATATTGGTCAATGTTTCGAGTCTAGACCTAGACTCATCATCAAGACTGATGTACAGAGAAAAGAAAGAAAAGGGTTTTGATAAATATGTAAAAGGTTGATGTAAAGAAAATATGGCCGACTAATTGCTTGCTTATTGCTATTATTTCATTATTTATATTTATTTAAATCATTGTCCATCATTATTCATATTATTTATTGTTCTTAATCATTATTAATGTTATTATTTATATAATTATTTACTTATTATTATTAATCATTATTTGTATTATTATTATTAATCTTTATTTATATTATTAATTATTAATCATTATTTATATTATTATTTATATTATTATTAAATCATTATTATTATTATTTATTTATTATTTATATTAATTTTATTAATCATTGTTTATATTATTATCTATATTATTATCTAATTCTTAGTTATCATTATTAATATTTATGTTATTTATTATTATTTGTTATTATTAATCATTGTTTATATTATTATTTATATCATAAGATTGTTATTTATATCATAAGTTTATCTACTCATTTAATCATTATTTATATTATTTATATTATTATTTAATTATTATTTATATTATTAATTATTATTAATCATTATATATTATTATTATTTATTAATTTATATTATTATTCATCATTGTTTATTTTACTAACTAATATTATTATTTAATACTTAGTTATCATTATTATTATTATGTTATTTATTATTATCAATCTTTATTTTTATTGTTATTTATATCATAAGTTTATCTAATCATTTACCCTTATTTATATTATTATTTATATCCTGAGTTTGCTATTATTTTACTTATTAGCTAATCCAAAAATGAATTGTGAGAATGGTTATATGATTGAACTAATTAATAAGTTATGTACTAATATGTAATCTATTAATAAACCCTTATTAATGAGTAATACTTTGTAAGGTCTATAATCTTATTGATAAATTAAGTTTATTATATTGTTAATTTATTATTCATTAATGCATTTGTTGCTATTGAATTAAAATTGAATAGAGGAATACGCTGTATGTTATTAGTTACTCAAGTTAGTTCCTAAGTTCTATATTTAACCTAGTTACAAATATTATGAGAACTTATGTTATTCTTTGTGGGGGGTGAGCAAAGGGTTCCAATTCTTGCTAATTTCCAGGCCTACATCCCTATTAAGGTTTCGTGGGTGTTTTATGATTTCAATAGCTTCTCTAACCTTTCGCTTGAAGTGGTGATCTTCATTGGCAATGACCTTGGCGTCTTCAAGGCATATATGGTGATTAGTTTTACTTACATGTTCGGCCAAGGCTGAAGAGCAGGTTCTTTCGTTACGTATATCTGCACTATGTTCTTTGAGCCTAATCCTCACGGATATACTTGTTTCTCCTATATATTGATCCCCACAAGAGAAATTGATAATATACACCCCTTTCTGCTGTAGTTGTTCTTGGCTGTCCTTAACAGATTTCATTCTTTGTTTGATGGTTGACCAGGGTTTGAATGCAGTATTTATATTTTTCTTTTTGAGGATTTTAGCTATCTTGTCTGTGACTCCTTGAATGTACGGAAGGTATGCATTAGAGGTTGAGGGGTCTTTCGCCTTATTTTTATTGTTATCAGATTTGGCCTTTTGAATGGCTTTGAATATGCTAGTGTTGTTACAAATACATATAAAACATTATAGCCCAGCTAGCTCGATGATAAATTTACTGAATGGTAAATGCATCTACTTATAAACTTGGGAAAAGGAGAAATTAAATAATCATGCTTGTCATTAAACCATATATACCAAAAAAAAATCATTAACACAAAAAATTTATTTATGTTCGTTCATTATTAATAAAATTTTAACAAATGATTGTTTTTATTAGTTGTTAAAGAAAAAAATAATTAGACTTCATTCATAATTCAATATATTGGTATGTGCTTAACAACCTAATAGGAGAGGGAAACACATATCATGAAAAAATGAAAAGTAAATAAAAAATACATAATTAATAATATGAATAAATAATAATTGATGATGATGATGACGATGGTGGTTACCAAATTGGTCTATGAGACCTATAATTTTCCTAGTTCTTAATTGTCTGGCGAGATTGGTGTTGTAGCTTTCTTTTTTTTCTCTACAGTCTTCCAACTTCCTTTATCATGTACCTCCTTCATCTCTTCTGGTTCGTGGGACATTGGTGTCTTAGCTTCGCGATCTATTGTGTTCGTCCTTTTGAAGATAGTCAGAGAAGAAGTTTGGTTTGGGAGATTTGCTTTGCTGTTAAAGGAAGATTTATTTTGTGTGGTATTCGAAATCCTCATAACTGTTGATGCTTGAGGGGTTCTCGAGTTCACTTTTTTGCTGTTGGGTGGGGCCTTCCCCTTGCTTGTCTTGAGATTTGTTTCTTTCTTGCCCAATTTATTGCAATTTAGAGTTTTCTGGAGAGTATTCTTCCTTGATGACAGTGTAATGTTCTTTTTGTGCTCCTTCCCACCATGTAGATCTATGGTGATTTTTTCTATCAGAATTTTTGGGAGGCTTTTGGGCAATTTTTGGCTAGATGGTCTGTCTCAAAGCAGGGTCAACATCTGAAGATGACACTTTCATAATCGAGTTTTTGGTTCCACACATAGTCTTTACCTGTTAGGTTTATTTCTACTGGGAATCCGACGCTGAAGTCCATTTCCACACAGATGCGTGCATAGGTGGTTCTGGCATATTCCTCTTTCTGATTTGCAGTAAAATTTCCCAATTGTATTTCCAATTACATGACACAAAAAATTAAATAGAAAAAAAAAATTATATATGTATAACAACATCAAAAAATGTAATAGAAAATAAATAATCATATATATATAATAATATCTAAAAACAAATTAACTATAAAATGATCTTACATTAAAATTTATCAATTAAAATCAAATTTATTAAACTGCAATATTTTATAATTTAATATAAATAATTAATATGAAATTATAATTTAAAATAAACAATTTACACTCTAATAAATTTAATCATTTTAAATAATTTATAATCAAATTGTTGTTAAAGAACCATCTCACCATATTTTATAATTTAATATAAAATAATTAATATGAAATATAATTTAATAATAAACAATTTACACTCTAATAAATTTAATCATTTTAAATAATTATAATCAAATTGTGTTAAAGAACCATCTCACCAGATTTATAAAATAACCACAAAACTCTTGAATATTAAGGAAAGTTTTTATAGAGTTTTCCATTTTCTTAAAACATATGACTGTAACTCCAATAGAAGTCCATGCCATTTAACCCATACAATAACAATATATGAATATGCCAGTTTTAAATTAAAAGTGGTATCAATTAGTTAAGCATTAACATGGTAAGGTTTCATTTCCACTTTTACCCAAGTCCACAACTTCTGTAAACATGAGTCCAAAAGTCATCCATCTTCTAATTAAGGAATGAACTTGTGAACCAGATAAATCAAGGCTTGCCACCTTATACTCCAACTATTACAACAAGGTTATGGTCCTCTGGCATAACATGCGTTTGACTAGTAAATAGTAATTTTTTTATTAAGTGGTTATTCTTAACAGTAAAATTCAAATCGCTCGGTTCGAACTTCGCTAAAATATCAGTGCAGCGAAAAAATATTCTGTATTCACATGACATTCCATGCTTGACTCAATGCATACGTTTAATAGTTTAATATTACGGTTTTCTCTTATCGTTATGCCTTATTTGGTTGACTTATTTCATACATATTTTAAATAGTTTAATGAATGATATTTTAATGAAAAATAATGCTATGAAAGGGATACTAACATATTATGGTTACTGTTTCTGATGTCTCTGGAAGCATCAGTTTCTAAAATAAAATGTTTTTCTTATTTAGTTATTTTACAAATACAAAAATTACACATCTATTTTTCTTAAATTTCTTTAAATTTTTTCCACCAACTTATTTTACATCCATATTTTTAATTAATACGATTTGGATTTTAAGGTGGCAGTGTGGAGGTTTACCGTTACACCAAAACCTTCAAGTTTTGGTAAACATTACAAGCCACTAACTAAGATCCCCAAGATGGAAATTACAGATTCTATAGAAATGCAGTGATTCTTCCAACAAACGGCTCAAAATATTTCCAGACGGTTAATATAAAATGTTAACTGCAAATTATGGCAGTTCAATATATTTCGAAATCGTTACTGTAAAATGTTAGCTGCACATTATTATTAGAGCTACGACAAATTAATGCAGAGGAATGCAGGATGCTAATTTATTCTAATTCTACGCCTGGGCAAAACACGTGTTTCTCCCATTGATGAGTTTCAATTAATAGATTCTGCAACAACTGCACCTTTTGATTTACGCTTAAGATATATGAAAATGATGTAAAGACAACGATTGAGATGGACGTATACTTACGTTATAAGTTCCTCCCATGTGTGAGATATGTAAAACTATTTTAAAATAATGTAAAGAAAATGATTCTGATGGAGATTGATGCATATTTACGTTATGATTTTTTTCAACGTACATACAATACATTTCAATATTTTATCTAGTAACTACTAAGAATGTTTTAATTTCTCATGTGTGAGATATATAAAACTAATTTAAAATAATGTAAAGAAAATGATTATGATTTAGATTGATTCATATTTATGTTATAATTTCCTTCAACGTACATACAATATATTTCAATATTTTATCTAGTAACTACTAAAAATATTTTAATTTCTAATGTGCGAGATATGTAAAACTAATTTAAAATAATGTAAAGAAAATGATTATGAATTGAGATCGATGCATATTTATGTTATAATTTTTGTGCAATGTGCATAAAAATATATTTAATATTTTATTTAGTAATTATTTTTTTTAATGAAAGTTAAATTTACTAATTTATATAATAATTATTTTATAACTAAATTAAAATTTAAGAAATTTTATTTAATTATAGAGTTTTTGGGTATTTGATTTTTCAACAATATTCCTTTTTTTTTCCTTATTAAAAAATATCAGAACACTTTATTAATTCAAATTTAATTTTTTTACATAAAAAAGCACGACAACAAATCTCATTCATATTATCAAATGTAAAATCCCAAAAGAATATAAGAAAATAACACGTAAAATAGAACTATGTGTGAGGCTTGACTCGGGAAGATTTTATAAACGTTCACCCATGAGTCATAGATGGAGGTTGTGCACTAAGTCACCTTGAAGCTCCCAACTTTAAATTGAGATATACATTATTAGATTTGATACTTCAATATATACCAAATTTATTACTTTATTTTGAGGTGGATATTGATTCTGGTCAATTAGAGTTGTTTTGATTAGTATATTAAGAATGCCCATTTCGATTTTTTTCAAAAAGATTTATGCATCTCACAATATGTTTGAGGTTGATATTTTTAACATCATTTCCACTGTAATTAGTATATGGTGTTTATGAACCACCATCCATAAGGCCTTTATGCTCATCCCAAGATGCATCTAGATACTTAGTACATGCATCATTATTTTACTTTTAATGTTAAAGAGATCATGTATAATGGGGTAATTCATTTAGCAAAATGATTTATAATCAACAAAGTGAGGATTGTAGTCTTAGCACATAAGGTAGGCAAGCAAAAGTGGTTGGTCATATTAACATTTCAACCACCACTTTTACTTGAAAATACTTTCCTTTTTATCACAACATTAGAAATATAGATGGCAATGGAGTGTGGAGAAGTTTGGAGCAATGGAAAGCCTTTGGCTGAAACAAGAGCACAATTACTTGAATTTGCGTATATTTTTTAAGAAAAGTAGCGTTGGTCATTTACCTTTTCGTATTGCTAGAAAATATGTGAGGCCCCTATAATACTAGTGACTCCCCCATTACTATTGTCATTGTATCCCTTATTGTTATTATTGTGCCTCTATTGTCCCCATATTGTTATTAGTATGTCCCAAAGAAACCCACTATTGTTATTTTTGTACCCTTATGTTATTACTGCTATGTTGGCTTGACTATATTGTGATCCCTTAAACTCCTATATATAGAAGGGAGGTTTAGTCATTTGTATCATTCAAGAATTGTTCATTTGTGTAATGTAAAGAAGGTTTCCCCCTCAAAGAGACTGAATTCGAAAGCGTTCATCTATCTTTTCTATCTTTTTGTGCGCTGGTTCCTAACATTTGGTATTAGAGCTTTGGATTCTAGGGTTTCGCTGCTCTAAACAGGTCATTGTTGAATTTTCGCTATAACTTTTTTCTGTGACATTTTAGAAGCTAGAAAAAAAATCCATTTGAGCTGAAATCGTTTTGCACTTCGAGTCCGAATTTCAGAGCTTGTCTCATTATATTTACGGAGATATGATCTGAGGAAGTTAGGGTGTTTGTAGACTCCCGAATTACATTCCAAACATGTGACCTGGGGAAAATTGTCATAACTTTTGTTTTGAGCATCAGATTGAAATTTCGTAATAAGTTTTAGAAAGAGGATGACCAGTAGTTTTTTGTGTATCATTTTCAGGCACTAAGGTCGAAACAATGACACGTGGCACGTCATACAAAGTTTTCTCTACTAAACTAGTCTATAATCATGTCACCGTGGGAGCTTTGGCATAGCTCTTCCTTGGAGAATCCAATCTTTATCAAAACTATGGGGTTAGAAAGAGGACTCAAAGGGCTACCGCAAGATCTGATTTCAGATATACAAGATCTGTAATTACAGAGATACAACATATTCAATATCGAGCTCTTAAAAAGTGAAAAAAAGGTGTGTAGTTTTTTTTTAAAATTTGCATAAGATTGGTTTGAAAAATTAGTTTGAAGGAATTCAAAGCGAATAGTGAAGAATTATTAGCATTAATTAATGCCCCGAAGAAAGAAAATGGAAACACCTAGTAAGCAATTTGAAAGCTCTAGCATGACTTGCGAAGAAGAGGAAGAAATGCAACATGATATATCAAAATTACAAGACCAAGTACAACAAATTTCACTCTCACTAAAGGTAAATGAAGCCAACATGAATGGCGTGGAAGCTAATGTGAATGGCATGCAAGTTAAGATGAATGGTGTGAAAGCTAATATGAATGGCATGCAAGTTAAGATGGATGTCATGGAAGCTAATATGTCGAAGCTAAGATGGATGGCATGGAAGCTAAGATGAATGGCATGAACACTAAGATGAATGGCATGGATGATAAGATCGAAGAATTGAAGATAAATTTGAATAAGTTGCTATAAGAAACGGTCACTAATGGTGAAAGGGTAGTAAAGGAAACTCATGATGAGAACAAAATAAATGTTAATCATGATTTCATAGACTCTAATGTTGGATTGAAGACCCACTATGTTCCAAAAATTGATATAAGGAAGTTTGGTGGCAAGGATCCCTTAACATGGATACTACAGATGGAGCAATTTTTCAATCTCCATAATGTGCAAAACACACAAAAGGTACGTATTGCAACTTTATATTTGGAACCAAATCAGTTTGTATGGTATCGATGTCTTTGCTCTCATAAAAAATTGTCACTTGGGTAATTTTTACGGAAGAAATGATAGCACATTATGAGGATACAAAAAGTAACACTTTTTTTAGCCAATTGATAAATCTTAAACAAAAGGGTTCAATGATGGAGCACATTGAGGACTTCCAAAAATTGAACATAAGGGTAAAAGATATTCCAGACGAGCATAGGATTGATGTGTTCATAGGGACTTTAAAGGATAATATCCAACATGAGGTTGCCCTTGGGAACTTGATTCATTGGAGAAGGCATTCAGGTTAGCAAGAAAAATGGAAAGCAAAATTATGGCAACCAAGAAGCCTATCACTCACAACTATAAAGATGGAAGTGTTGTTTCCCCTAGCCTTCCACAACTTACAAGGTTGACACCACGACAATTGGAAGAAAATAGAGCAAAAGGGCTTTGTTACAGTTGTGATAGCAAATACACTAAAGGTCATAAGTGTGCTGAGAAGAAATTATTCTACATAGATTGTGAAGAGGAGGAAGAGAAGGAACAAGAAATGTTAAAAGAAGAGGATATACTCCAGGAACACACCCTATATAAACAAGAAATGATCTGACCATATCTTGTAATGCATTGGCTGGAATTAACACTCCTCAAACTATCAAGATAGAAGGACATATCAAGAAGAAAAAGGTAATAGTGTTGATTGATTCGGGAAGTACCCATAATTGTATTTATTGTAAGATAGCAAAGGAATTGAATTGCTTCCTATATCTAGAACTAGAGTGTCAAGTGATGGTTGCAAGTGGAGGAACCATAAATTGCTCAGGAAAGTGCCATAATATCAAGCTATTGATGGGATAATATGTATTGAATAGCCCAATTCTTTCCATTCCAATAGGTGGTGCTGATGTTGTACTAGGAGTCCAATGGCTACAATAGCTTTTAATTTTCAAGAACGGTTCATGAAATTTTGTGCGGAAGGAAATGAAGTTGAATTAAGGGTATTGTAGGGAAACTGGGAAATATAATAAGCTCTAATGGTATGACAAAGCTTCTAAATAAGGAACAATGAGGTGCAATTACACAATTATATTCGCTAGAGGTTCCCTCATCAAAATCGTCTATTTCTCTAGATCTCCAAAAAGTCTTGGACAATCATTTCAAGGTATTTGAGACTCCCAAAGGTCTCCCACCTATTTGTGATCATCATCATGCTATTCATTTGATTCCAAGAAGTGTTCCTCTAAACATTAGGCCATATAGATATCCCTATGCCCAAAAGAGTGAAATTGAACATATGGTTGTAGAAATGCTAGAGGCTGGTATAATTCAACCTAGTCAAAGTTCTTTCTCTACTCCAGTATTATTGGTGCAAAAGAAGGATGGATCATGGCACATGTGTCCAGATTATAGGGAGATCAACAAGCTCACTATTGAAGATAAATTTCCCATTCCTATCATTGATGAATTATTGGATGAATTGCATGGATCGATTTACTTCACCAAGTTGGATCTTCATTCTGGATATCATCAAATCAAAATGAAGACTAACGACATTCCAAAAACAACATTTAGAACTCATAAGGGTCATTATGAATTTTTGGCCATGCCTTTTGGCCTTACTAATGCACCTTCTACATTTAAAGTTTTGATGAATTCCATTTTAAAACCCTTCCTTAGAAAATTTGTGTTAGTATTTTTTGATGATATACTA
>APFE031452367.1:13343-30218 GCA_000404065.3 Pinus taeda | reverse complement strand
GCTACAACCATATAAACAAATGTCCCTCAAGCAAGCTAAGAAGGATAATAAATTATCACCAAGTATTATGGTCCGTACAAGGTGTTGCAAAAGATTGGTACTATGGCATACAAATTGGAGCTTCCTGCAACTTCTCGAGTGCACCCAGTTTTCCATGTTTCATGTTTAAAGAAGGGTATAGGTGAAAAGCTCCCAGTTCAAACAATATTGTTAGAAGTTGTCGAGGAAGGAAAAATCATAATGGAACCAGAAGTTGTCAAAGAAACAAGAACTCGACAGCTACGAAATCGATCAATTTCGGAGTATCTCATCAAGTGGAAGAACTTATCTGCTGAAGATTCCACATGGGAGGATAAGAATTTTATACAAAAGCATCCAGAACTACTCAAGCGTTGACGGCAACGCTTTTTGGAAGGAGAAGAGCATGTTAGGCCCCTATAATACTAGTGACTTCCCCATTACTATTGTCATTGTATCCCTTATTGTTATTATTGTGCCCCTATTGTCCCCATATTGTTATTAGTAAGCCCCAAAGAAACCCACTATTGTTATTTTTTGTGCCCTTATGTTATTACTGTTATGCCAGCTTGATTATATTGTGACCCCTTAGACTCCTATATATAGAAGGGAGGTTTAGTCATTTGTATTATCCAATAATTGTTCATTTGTTTAATGTAAAGGACGTTGCCCCCTCGAAGAGGCTGAATTCTAAGGCGTTCTTCTATCTTTTCTATCTTTTTGTGAGCTTGTTTCCTAACAAAATACATATAATTTATTTTAGAAGATCTCGTTTAAAAGCCTATATGAAATGATTATCCATAGCTTAGTGTACCTCATAAAGTATAAATATACTTTGATTTTCATGTTCTTAAGTTAATTACTAGACATTGATTTATCACAACACCTTTCCCTACTAATTAGTTTCAAGAAGCCCCTTAGCATATTGAAATTAGGTGTGCACCATCACCTTGTCTACTTTAGGTAGTGAACTAGATTCATTGTCTAACACATTATTATTGAAATATGTTAGTGGGTTATAGCAACATCAAAATAGGTAGATCTAAAAAAATATTCTTGTTTGAAAAATATTATTGGTTTGAATCTTACACAAACTTCATTAAGGTAGGCATGATAACTATTTGTTCAAATCAAAACAAATTATAGTGCAATGTATTTCCTCACCCCAGTGGATAGATATTTACCATAACTTAAGTTCACTATATGCTTTTCATCATGATTTTTGTTTCCTTTGGGGTAACTACTAACAAAGCTAACTTATTAGCTATGTCATGTTATGGGTTCATGAGCTCTATTGGTCATCTCATCCATACTTAGACTTTCTCTTCTAGTTTTTAGTTCTCCTTTAGACATATTATGATCTCACCTCACACCAATCCTTTTAAGTTTTTTTGGATTCCTCATCCATGGAATATTAACATCTATCTCTTACACCTTAGATGATACATGCACCTGCAAATTATACACTATGCATTCACTCACATGGTGCTATGTTCTCTTGGTTTAGCCTATTTACTTTAGTTGTTGTACTATGATTTCAAGTAGGGGTTTCTTGCTTATACATAATGTTAATTTTTCCTATGTGGGTTGTGAATGTGGTTGGAATTGGTGTAATCTAATTATGTATTATAACATTTTTTATCCCTTTTTCCTTAGAGAGTTGCCACCTCTTGAGTCAAGTTGTACTACTACAAGATTTGGTAGAATGTAATGTAGTCCATATCATAGCCATATATAACCCATTTCATCCTTTATTTTCACTTCCATTCCATCCATTGTATTTCCTCACTCATGATTAACTTTTCATAAGTCTTCCATCAATGTCCCAAACAATTCAATGAAGTCCCATGTGTAATAGCCTTCAAAATTGAAGAGAAAAGACACCATCTCTAAACCTAACACACCCTTATGAAGTGAATCATGGATGAAATAAAGACTCATAGCTCTTAAAATATAGCAAAAGAATAACTATACATCATACATGATTATGAAGGTTGATTCATGAAGTTTCCCCTTTCCCCTTGTGCAAATTATTCATCACATTTACCTACTTCTAACTTAGAAATACAAAACATACTTCTTGGTCTTATGAGTCTTACATGTAATAGAGGTTAAGGTTATCCCCACTATGGATGAGCTTAGCTTAAAGTTTAAAATTTAAATGAGTTACTGAGAAATTAGAGAAGATAAATTGTACACTCACTACCCAATTACAAGTATATTGGGGCATGATTCACTATGATAGGTGGGTACCATGCATTGCAATTAATGGACATGCATTACAAGTGGCATGTATGCCTTGGGATCCATATTCTGTGCATCGACATGTGTGTACATTTCTACATGATCTATAACATTGCATGGTGATCTTGATATATGTGATACTAACTTGGTATCCCATCCCTATGTGTGTGTGTGTCGGATCTGTGAAAGTGCATTACATAGTGTGTCAAGGATTCCATATCTTTATGTGTGCAACCTAGATCACTTCTTAAGGGTGCACTTACATTTTTGGAGAGATATTTCCATATGTGTGATTTATAATTTGGTTGTTATACTTCATTAACAATATTGTTATACTTGTATTTACCATCATATGTATTACAAGGAAGTTATTAGATGCTATATTGCTAAAATTACATAACTAAATAATTTCTCATAATTATTTTGTCACAATTTCATAATTATGAAAAAATAATTATTTCATAGTCGAGAAAAACACATAATTAAGAAGAAAATTAATAGTAAGTTGGGAAAAGAACATAGTTGACCACGAAAGTTGTGCATGAATTATAAATCTTTGGTTCACATGCCATCAAGTCTATCCATGAATTTTATACACTCAATTCACATACCATCAAGCCTAACTACTCTTGGCCCTAATTGTCTATTTTCATCCTCCCATATATATGAGAAGGCTATATAATGAGACCCCTCTAGGGGGGATTGGAGATAGTCGAGCACAAAGAATATCCTTATGCTAGTGAATTTCCCAAGAATGACTCCATGCAATGTTTTGGTGAGCCCAACTATAGATAACAATTCAAGGAGGATTAAGAGCCAAAGTGATTGGGAAGGAGGAGGGAGAAAAAACACTCTCCATCGTGTGCTAACGTGTCATTGCTTTGTGGGAGTGAACTGAGCGAAGGCCGTTCAATCTTGACAGAACTAATCAGACGGCGCAGGAGTGATCGGGTGATTCACTTTATCGGGCGTGACGGGAGTCGTCTGATCGAGTTTTTGGTAGTTTTAGGCATTTATGTATGGTGATGTGTGATTGTGATTAGATCGCATCACAATATCGCATCGGCAGAAGCCGAGGGGCGCAACCTTTATACACACATGGATGCAATTTGTGATAGTGATTAAACCTGGACCCGATAAAGGAAATAATCGTTTTTAGGACTGATGAAGGGAGAATGAGTGGTGCAAGGGAAGGAGAAAATGACCGTTGTGAGTCTCTTTTGAGCATGACCAAGGACTAGGCTCACTTCCGACTTTTAGAAATCAAAGATATGTAGCAGAGCTAACACTAGCTCCTTCTAGGGATGAGATCCTCCCTGTGAGGTCTTAAGAACTGTAGATCATTGCCTTGCCTGTCAAGACCAAATGAGAAAAATTCCCTAGTGTTCCATTGGGCATGGAGTCTAACTAAGTCTACACTAACACTGATTAAAATAACATATTTACAAACTTAAGGCCCGAAAACCTTAAAGAACATAAACTTTCAGAAAACGCCCATTAACTGGGCCATAAAAAACTGTCTCCCCTTCCATACTCTTCAGTATGAAAGTATTGTTCCCTTGGATCTGAGAAATGATAAAAGTTCCTGTCCATAAAGCATCAAACTTCCGATGGTTGCCTTTCTTCTCTTTAAGTGCATTCCACTTAAGAACCAAGTCTCCAACCTGAAAATTATCTATTTTTGTCCTCCTGTCAAAAACTTCCTTGATTCTCTTCTGATGTGCTATTGACCTTTCAACCAGCTGTTCTCTGGTTTGATGTACCTCTGCTAAATCAGTGATCCTTTTTTCCATGTCTTCTTCCTCATTTTGCTCTTCATGTAGGAACTTTGCCACAGGGAAGGTTAACTGAATTGGGAATACAACCTTAGCGCCATATACCAGCTTGAATGGAGAATTCCCTGTGGATTTCTTGGTGGTTACTCTATCAGCCCACAATGCATACTTGAACTTAGAATCCCAATTCTTTTTGTTGTCTTCCAACAACTTTTTGATTATCCTTATCAAGCTTTTTTTGGAAGATTCTGCTAGACCATTGCCTTGAGGGTAGTATGAGGTGGAATGAACCAACTTAATGCCCATTGAGTTACACATGTCCACCAATTCTTTTGCCCTGAAGGTTGCTGCATTGTCTGTAACTAGTTTATGTGGACAACCAAATTTGGTGAAGATATTCTCTATCAAGAACCTCATGACCACATTATGATCAGCCTTTCTGGTAGGGATTGCTTCGATTCACTTAGTGAAGTAGTCTGTGGCTACTAAGATCCATCTATGTTGGACACTGGAATGTGGATTGATTTCTCCAATGAAATCCAAGCCCCACTGTTGAAAAGGGCCACTAGCATGTATGGGTTTTAAGGGCAGGGATTTCAATTGTTGCTTCCCTCCAAATATTTGGCACCTGTCACATGATTTAACAAATGAAAAGACATCAGCAAATAAGGTGGGCCAATAGTACCCAACTTTGAGGATCTTGTGGGCTATAGTTTTCCAATAGTGGTGTCCTCCACACATGCTAGAATGAAACTGCTGCATGATTTCAATGGATTGTTCTTTGTCCAGACACCTCAAAAGCATTCCAGATGGGTCCCTCTAGTAGAGCAGGTTTTCGTGAAAGCATTATTTAGTTGCTCTGAGCTTAATAGTTTTTTCTTGGCTTGAACTAAGGCTTGGAGGGACTTCTAGCTTCAGCAAGAATTGAGCTATTGTAGAGTACCAATCAGAAGAAGCTAGATTTTCTGCCAATGACTGATTTTTCCCTGGTTTAGATGTTTCTTTTCCTATCAAACTATTCTCTAAAACCATGCTTATGAGGTTTATGTCCAGCATCCTGCAATTATCTTTAGCCATTAGTCTAGCAAGGCCCTGACCTCTAACCAGCTTGGTGGGCTTCAATTATATGTTAAATTCAATCAGCTTTGCAATCCATTTAGCCCTTCTTCCATCAGCATCAGGCTACATTAGGACATCTTTTATTGAAGCAGAGGGTACATATGCAATTATCTTGGAATGCAGAATGTAAATTCTGAAAGATTTCAAAGATTTGATAAGAGAATATGCCTGTTTTTCAATGATATCATACTTCAGCTCAGCATCCCTTAAGGTTTTGCTGAAAGATGCCACTGGATGATTTGAACCTTCTTCATCTGCTTGCAATAAAAGTGCTGCAAGGGTGTCATCTGAGGCAAATGAAAATATATGGAACTCCTTGCTGTAATCTGGGCTGATTAAAGTAGGAGCTTCCATAATAGCTTTCTTAATGGATTCAAAGGATCTTCTTGTTGTATTAGTCCATTTGATATCTGACCCCTTCTTCAACATGGAGGTAATGTGCTTTACAAGTTCTACAAAATTTGGGATAAACCTCCTCACAAAATTTATCTTAACAGAAAGGACTGGACATCCTTCTTTCATCTTGGGACAGATAAAGTCTGTATTGCTCTTACTCTTTTTGGGTCAATCCTGACACCTATGGCAGAAACAACATGGCCTAATAGCTTGCCTTCTTCTAAAGCAAACTGCGACCTTTTAGGATTTATTGAAATCCCAAACCTTCTGCACTTCAGGAACACTTTCTTCAAATGCTGCAAATGGTGTTGATGGCTGCTGGAGTACACTGTTATATCATCTAGGTAGATAAGGACAAAATTATCCTTCTCTCCTACAAATGTTATATCCATAGCTCTCTGAAAGGTGGCTCCAACATTCATCAACCCAAAAGGAATATTGGAATACATGAAAGTGCCCCACGGAGTGGTGAATGCAGTCTTCTCTTGATCCTCTTGATGCATAACAACCTGGTTATACCTTGAAAGTCCATCCAGGAAAGACATTACTTTGGCTCCTGAGATCTTCTACAGCAAATGCTCCACTTGGGTAGAGGATAATTGTCTTTCTTAGAGCATTTGTTTAAGTTTCTGAAATCAACGCAAAGCCTGATTTCTCCGCTTTTCTTCCTTACCACTACTAAGTTGGCTACCCATTTTGAATATCTGAGTGAGACTATAATTTTGGCAGCTAGTAACTTCTTAATTTCTTTTTCAATCAGCGGGAGGAGAAAAGGATTTATTGGTCTCAGCTTCTGCTTGAAAGGGATGGTGTATTTCTCTAAAGGGATTTTATGCTGGATGATCTTTTCGTCATATGTTTTCAGGTCACTATATTCCCAGGCAAAAACATTAGCAAATTGCTTCATTAAATTGCAGTACTCAACACTCTGGTTAGCAGATAGATGAGTGGATAGATTTATATATCTTAGATGATCTGGACTCCCTATGTTATGCTTACAAACTGCAGATTGGTCTCCTTTTTGGGTAGCCTTATAAGGCACATCATTCTGGTCAAACAACTTTTCTAAAGTAACTAGACCTTTAGGTATATGATTGTTGGGTAGTTGGACAATGCTATTTTTACCAATTCTGTTTCTAAGTTGGAACTGGGGATTTTCTTCCAAGGCTTCATTCTCTAGGTCAATTTTCATTTCAGAGAATTCACCAATGACTTGAAGAAATCTATTCACTTCATCATCATCTTCAAATACCTTCCAATGCTGGACGTTATCAGGCAAGGATGGTCTATATTTCATTTGAACTTCATAAACTAGTCTGGGAGGCATGGGAGGGATGAACATGCTAGCAGACACAGCAAGGGAATCAACAAATTGATTTCTGACTCTAGGGATATATGAGATACAAAAATTATCAAAAGAATCTTTGAGTCTCCATACCTCATCTCTGTATGCTTTCAGCCTTGGGTGCTTTTCTTGAAATGTTTTGTTCACTTGCTGAATGATAAGATCAACATCTCCAAACACCTTTATGTTTCTGATTCCTCTGTCTTTTGCTATGTTAAGACCCAATATTAGAGCCTCATACTCTGCTATATTGTTGGTGACTTGGAAAGCCAACTTAAAAGACAGGTGTGTACTTTTTTGTTTTGGAGATATCAGCACCACCCCTGCTTCTGCAGTTTCCCTTGAACATGCTCCATCAAAGAACATTTCCCAAACCTGACTTCCTTGCTCTCCCTTAGCCTGGACTACTAGTTTCTTGAGCTACAACAAGGCCTTCTGGGATTTTTCAATTTGGAGGATACATGCTCCAAAATTGTTTTCCATAGCATAAATGGGATGATTAGAAGGATTCTTCTCATCACTGATGATGTAGGCCAACTGTGCTTCTCTGTACAATCTCCTACTTTCCCCTCCAAAAATTGGGACAGTGGCATAAGATAGATCATTCTGTAATGTCCCACCTACTCTCTTAATCCACCCTCTGGACAACAACATGCCAAACTTAGGAGGAACGTCTGCCACCACAATGTCCATCACCATGCTCTTCATGGGTAGTTGAGTTAGGGCAATAGCTAAAGCTTTGACTAATCCCATACATTTGACCTTTCTTGAATCAAATGAGAATAAATCATGATATGGTCTAGTGATATCAAGGCCTAACTCTTCCATGACAGCTTTGGGCATCAAATTGTGGCTGGCCCTTGTGTCTAGGAGGCAGTTATGGAGGGTTTTGTCATGAATGGTCAAGGAGACACAAAATGATGGGGAATTATCCTCAGTGGGTTTAGTCATTGGGCTAAGCACAACCGTAGGCTTATCATCTTGCAAATTGACATAGTCGGTGGGGGCTTGTATGGATTTCAGCTCAAGAGCATCAAGGATAGGCTTTCTAAAAATTTCACTCTTTGCAAGTCCTATCAGAGGCACAGATATTTTTAATTTCTGGACTTCTGATTCAAAGCTAAAAGGGGAAGGAGACTTGTCAGGGCCTCTTACCTCTTGAGATGGTGCTTTGAGGATGACTGGATCAGCTGTTGATCTTTTCTATCTGATGTTCTATTGATCTGTTGGGATAGCAGCTCTTTGGGAACGATTCTCCTTGAAATGGTTTGCTTTTAACTTCAGATTATATCTTTGTTACTCATCAATCTGTAGAATAGCCTCTTTGTCCCACCTTTGACTGGTTTGGTCCTGCAACAATGATTCCTCATATGCAGCCAATGTAAAAAAGGCAGCATTGCCTTTATCTTCCATACAACGAATCTCATCCTCTTTTTCAAACTTCTCCTCCTCCATGACTATATTCTGGAAAGGAGTCTTAATTATTTTCTCTTCATTTGCTTCTTTACCCCTCTGAATGATCTGCAATTGTTCATTTTCTCTTCTAAATGGATTTGGATTTCTTGGAGCAAATGTGTTTGGAAGCCTTGCTTTTCGAGAGTTCTGCTCAACCTTTAGCTTGGATATCTCAGCAGCCAATGAATATCATTTTAGTCATTTTGTCTAATTTAGGCTCTGAAGATGAGGTAGAGGAAGAAGAAGCCTCACCTCTCTGTCTCCTCCTCTCAGCATGACTCTTGAGCTTCTCTACAACCATGATATTAGATTCCACCTCCAAAGCTGCATCTTACATTTTAGCCAGAGTGGCACATCTTCTTTCTCTTAACAACAGGCAGAAATCAGAGTCAAAAGCATTAGCATAAGTGAGTTTGGCAGAGGTGGGGGTTGGCTTTACTTCAGCTAGTATCTTACTATACATACGATTGAATCTTTTATTAAAATCAGGCAATGATTCCCCATTTTCCCTCTTCAGGTTACCAAACTCAGTATGATAATAAAGCAAGTCTTTCTTATCCCCCCAATGCTTCAAAAATGCATCATCTAACGCTTCAATGTCTGTTATAGACCTAGGGGTCAATTCTCTGAACCACTTTCTAGCCTTTCCATCAAGGCTCTGAACAAACACTCTCATCCAGATTTTGTCCTCACTAATATCTAGGTTATCAACATAACTATAAAAAGGCTCAAGATGTTCTTCAGCTGTTACTCCCTCTGTACTAGTGAACTTAGGCATGTATTTCTAATACTCTCCTACAGGCATGGCATTCAAAGGGACAGGTAAGACCAGGGGTCCATACCTTGCAGCTATGATTCTTTCCATCTTCGTCGGTGCTTGTTGCCCTGCCATGACTGGGGTAGGTGG
Organism: Pinus taeda; assembly: GCA_000404065.3. Lineage (NCBI taxonomy): Eukaryota > Viridiplantae > Streptophyta > Pinopsida > Pinales > Pinaceae > Pinus > Pinus taeda. The sequence goes on along the minus strand of APFE031452367.1, from coordinate 20,959 downwards.
AAGGATACTGGCAGATTGGATGGTAGGAAGCAATGAAATAGATGACAGAGACAAAGGAATATGATGGACCGTATGGGTGGCTTTCTTTGGACTGAGATCCAAAGGGGAACTGGATAAACAAGGAGCTTTATGAATTTGAAGGTAATTCTTCACTAACAATGTTAGGCTCTATATCTTCAGACTGTACATTCTCAGCTATAACCTTCTCTTGCAGAGATACATAAGATTTCTTAGGCTTACCTTATCCTGATGCTCCTTTCGGTGATGTTTTCTTCTGCTTAACAATCTTCTCAGGGTTAGGCACTGGGTTAGCTGGTGATTTCTAAGGATTTCTTCGGGTATGCCTCACAAACTGAGCCAGAACTGTAATGTGGAGTTGCCACTAGGTTGGTCCTCCAGTAGAGTTGCCAGATAGATTATTACAACCAGAAATGTGTCCAAACTTTGTCTATCATCAAAGCTGGAACTGTGTCGTTTTCCTAGGGAAGATGAGCTTCAATCTCCTCTCCTCGGCAATGGTGCCAATTTATGTTATCACCCCAAGAAACTCTCCTAGGTTGTAGCTCAGAGATGGTCAGGAACATAAAAATTCAACTTATTGTTGCAAATGGATGAACATAAGGGATGATGCTTGTTCAAGCCAGATAACCACTTCTACTATGCTTAACTCCAGACATGCATGAACACCCCCAAACTACAAGGCTTTAGACCACCAATTACTCACAGTTCAAGGATTGGGTGAATATGGAGAATACTGACCACACTAGCAAATGCACAAGACCTTGTGATGGCCGGCTGCAACCAGTAAATAAGTCTGCAAATCTAATTCCCTAATTCACAGACAGGATGATAGCTCTCTGGCACTAGGTGAAAAGAAACCTAAATAACTCATTCACTGATACATACAAGACTTTAACACAGAGATAGGATGGCAGTTTCTCTAATGCCAAACATCAAGAGCTCAGAAATACAACATATTAGGAACAACTTGGAATAGAAGAAGAATGAAAAGTGAGTAGTTAACAACAAAAGAAGCTTGTATTAGCTGAAAATGAAGACGAGATGCTGCAAGTATCAAAATAGTTACAGTCTCTAGAAGTTGAACCTTACATCAAAACATCAACCATCAACCCTGATTACATCTTCTTTGTGGGTATATATAGAGTTTGAATACAAAGGCATGCGACCATTCTAAATATGGAGGGGTCATAATTGACCACCCACTGCTTTAACTACCAGATGAAGCTTCTGAGTGTGTTTTCTTGCCTTAGTGGACGAATGTGATCTTTTCTTGTGCTCTGCTGTCCTCTCAGGCATGTGGAGTGTCGTGTAGAATGAAATTCCATAACTATTTAATGCATTCACCTGCTCGGGATCTGTCCTTTTCTTTCTCAGCTATACTATCTGTTGAAGGTGGTTGTTGAGGAGGAAATGCACCTGGTACTGAAAACTGGTCACCTTCGTCCTTTCGGGAGCATGGAACAGTTCATGGACGTGTACTGCATGGTAGATAGACAGGTTGGATGAATGGGGAAGGTCAGCCTTCAGATCAAGAGGATAGATGGCCGGGATTGCTTGGCAGAGAGTATCAGGAGATACGGAAGCGAAGTGAGCGTGGGTTGTTGGATCTTGAGGGGGAACAAAGGATTAAGTGGTAAGCAGTCTTGATTGCACCACCTTTGGGCATTAGGCGGTAAAAGGGTGAGGGCATGTGATTCCATTCAGTGCGTGACACGTAGCAACGGAGGAGGGAGAAAAACCGCTCTCCATCGCACGCTAATGTGCCATTGCTTTGTGGGCGTGAACTGAGTGAAGGCCATTCAATCTTGACGGAACTGATCGGACGATGGAGGAGTGATCGGGTGAGTCGCTTTATTGGGCATGATGGGAGTCGTCGGATTGGGTTTTTGGTAGTTTTAGGCATTTACGTATCGCGATGTGTGATTGCAATTAGATCGCATTGGTGGAAGCCGAGGGGATAAACCTTTATACACACATGGATGCAATTTGTGATAGTGATTAAACCCATACCCGATAAAGGAAATAATCATTTTTAGGACTGATGAAGGGAGAATGAGCGGTGCAAGGGAAGGAGAAAATGACTGTTGCGAGTCTCTTTTCAGTATGACGAAGGACCAGGCTCACTTCTGACCTTTAGAAATCAAAGATATGTAGCAGAGCTAACATGTATAATGATCAGTAGTAGGAATATGATCTCTACAGTTAGAGCAAGATCTATTGTAGCATATATGGTTGAAATAACACCACAAAACGAAGGACTAAGGAACATTCTAGTCATTCTCTTGTTGTCTTGAAAAAGAAGATGTGTATACATATGATCTAGGGGAAATACATTGTAGGATTATAGCTACTTTATGGTAGATTTAGAGGCAAGTTCTATGGAGCAATAACTCCTTTTCCAATAAGAAATTTATGTAAACACACACTTGTGAAGCTATTATGGTGGTTAGATTTAATTGAGGGGTTGTGACACCCACTTGAACTTGTTATTAAGGTTGTTATGAGGTTGTTGAGTTGGTTATGAAATCATTTGACCACTCATGCATTGGAGTGACCTCTATATGAATAAAGATATACTATATTGACATCATCCTCTTGTGGAGTGCACTACATACATGTCATATATTCCTCACTCCATGGAGTTTGTTAAGAGTGTGCACTTGTTCTTGAACTTCTTGTTTACCATGCATGTGATCATTGGAGATTTTTATCACACTTTTGAGAGGGAATACTCTTCTCTTGGACCCACTTTACTTAGCCATAGTGATTTAGACCATAGTTTTGGAGGATGCCAATCATATTGAGGAGTTATTTCATACTAGTCCACATTATTTTATTGTATCTTAACCATATTATTTATAGTTTATTGGAGATATTATATTTTGGGCTTGGGGGTTTTATATCTACATCATTTTATTCATGATGTTATTTAGGATCTCTTCTGTATAAAGAGATGGCTCACTTGTTTGTAATTTTTTGGGAATTAATTGGAAGGAGATTCTCCCAACATTGCTCAATCTATTATGATATTTGTCTAGTTTGAGGGTTAATTGTCAAAATATTTGAAGGCTCTGTATTGATAGACATATTAGAGTAAGGAGCTACTATAGACCACATTGAGGCACTATGCCACATTGGAAAACAATGTAATGTATATTTCAATGCAAATTTTCATAGTTGTTCATATTGTAGATAGGCTTCTAGAGATGAACTCTGTAATTAGGTTCAAACTTCTTACATTTTGAGAAGACAATCTACCCCTCCTTGGGGATTTTTTTTTTTTTTTGAATAATGATGTGAGAGTGCTGATGAAAATACATAAGGAAGGGACAATATTCAGGGGAAAAAGAAAAATTTCTTGAATTAAGGTCAAAATTAGCAGTATGTGTAATAAGAACGTAAACATGGGATGGGGGGAGGGGCAGTAAATTAAAAAATAATAATAAAATGACTTATATGAAAAGAAAAATAATAAAAATTTGGTCAAAAATAGTGGTTTGTATTATTATGTTTTATTTTGATAATGTAATATGAAGAATGTAAAAGGGGGTAAAGTAAAATAATAAATTAAATTAATAAATTGATTTAAATGTAAATAAAAATAATAATATTTTTTTGGTGAAACTTAGCCATTAGTATTATTATATAAAAAAATGTGTGTTTGTGTGTAACAATTCAAAATAAAAATTATTTTTTGATAATTTAATATAAAGAAGGTAAAGGGAGGAAAATGTCAATAATAACAATTATATAAATAAATTGGTTTAAATGAACAAAAAAATAAATTAGAATAGGCTAGATGGAGGGGGATGTTAACTGAAAATTAGATGAGGTTAGAAAAGTATTAAAATGTTTAGTATAAAAATGAAATAAAAATAGAAAACAAATAAAGGAGAAAAATGGAAAGAAAGGATTTTCAAAATTATAAAGAAGGGGCGTTGGAAAGGGGAATAAAGAGAGAAATTTAAAAAGAAGAGAGAAAGGGTTGGGAATATTTATGAAGCAGGGGGGGGAAGTTTGACTAGATTAGAAAAAAGGGGGGCTTTTAGAACAAATAACCTAGCATAGAGGACAAAAATTGAGATATAGGAATAAAATGAGAATTTGAGGAAAATAGAGAGAAATGTAGGGGGAAGAGAAAAATAGAAACACAATAAGACAAATACATTAAAGAGGGAAATGATAGATAGGAAAGGTATGAAAGAAAAGGAGGGAAATTGGGGAGCAGGAAAGGAAACACAAGAAGTAGGAGGACAAGAGAAAGGTGTTAAACATGGGAATGCAGGAGGGGACAAAGGACGAGGATGAAAAGGATGAGGAGAAGGGCATAGTTAGGAGAGGATTAAGAAGAGAAACCTAAGAATGCAGATAATGAATGGAAAGTTTCCATAACTAGCTTAACTTGTAACCATCTTCCCCATTAAATTTGTTAGGATGCTTCTCAATTTTAGTAGCTTCCCAAATGATACATGGATGGTAACAATAGTTAAGGGCCAAAGTTTTGGCCTAGTCAAAGTAGAATAGGTGACTAGAGTCATAAGAGTGATCAACAATAAATGATTTGGAATTATATGTGTGAAAAAGTTTTAACGATATGTTCTTTGAGACAGGCTCTGAATGAATGACCTATTTTTCCCAATGTAGGATTTATTGTAGGATCAAGGAATTTGGTATACACTAAGGCCTTGCATCAAGTTAGTCTCATCCTTAATACGTTTGAATAATTGTTTTAGGGTTTTTAAAGGTTTAAACATGGCTCTAATGTCATTTTTGGAAAGAACTTTAGAGATACAATTTATGGTTCCTTGAATACAAGGAAGATATACTAAAGCTGGGGGAGGATAGGGTTTGGAAGGAAAAAAATTAGCGTTAGTTTGAGAGTGAAAAGTTTTATGACATTGGGTTGAGAAATATCCATTTACTTTAAATTCTTTCTTAACATGGGATTTATCTTGATCAATGAATTGGGGTGAGAAGTATCGAGGCTCGAGTAACCATCATTTTGAGGGAAACAAAAGTTTTTGTGCAGTTGATGATGGGATTAGTCATGAAGGTATCTATTAATACGAGTCTCATTTCTATAAGCTTTATGAATAAGGGTTCCGTTAGATTGACGGGAAATAAGGACAATGACGATGGGAAGGGTATTGTTCTCTTGGATTTCCATGGTAAATTTCATATGAGGGGAGTTGTGTTAGGTCCCTATAATACTAGTGATTGCCCCATTACTATTGTCATTGTATCCCTTATTATTATTGTTGTGCCTTTATATTATTATTGTTAGGTTGGCTTGGTTATATTGTGACCCCTTAGACTCCTATATATAGAAAGGAGGTTTTGTCATTTGAATCATCCAAGAATTGTTCATTTGTGTAATGTAAAGGAGGTTTCCCCCTCGAAGAGATTGAATTCTAAGGCGTTGATCTATCTTTTCTATCCTTCTGTGAGTTGGTTTCATAACATTTGGTATCAGAGCTTTGGATTCTAAAGTTTTGCTGCTCCAAACAGGTCATTGTGGAATTTTCGCTATAACTCTTTAACTACGAAGTTTCAGAAGCTAACAAAAAAACCCCTTTGAGAAGAAATCGGTTTGAACCTCGGCTCTAAATTTTAGATCCCATCTCACTATAGTTTCAGAGATATAATTTGAGGAAGTTAGGGTTTTTGTAGACCCTGGAATTACATTCCAAACAGGTCACCTTGGGAAAATCGTCATAAATTTTGCTCTGAGCACTAGATTGAATTTTCGTAAGAAGCTACAGAAAGAGGACAGATAATATTTTTTTCAGGTATCATTTTCAGAACCTAAGGTTAAAACAATGACTCGTGACACGTTGTACAAGTTCGCTCTACTGAACTAGTCTACACTCAGGTCATCATGGGAGATTTGGCATAACTCTTCATTGGCGAATCCAATCTTGATAAGGCTTGCGGGGTTAAAAATATTACTCAGAAGGTTACCGTAAGAAGAAAATTCAGACCCGGGAGATCCAAAATTACAGAGATACATCATATTCAATATCGAGCTCCTATAAAGTGAAAAAAGGTGTGTAGTTTTTTTTTTAAAGTTTTGCATAAGCTTGGTTTGAAAAATTAGTTTGAAGGAATTCAAAGGGCATAGTGAAGCATTATTATCGGTAATTGATGCCCCAAACAAATAAAATGGAAACACATAATAAGCAACCTAAAAGCTCTAGCATGACTCATGAAGAAGAGGAAGAAATGCAACATGATATATCAAAATTACGGGACCAAGTGCAACAAATTTCACTCACACAAAAAGTAATAGAAAATAAGATGGATGGTTTAAAGAAAGATGTAGAAGCTAAGATGGATGGTTTAAAGAAAGGCGTGGAAGCTAAGATGGACGGAGTGGAAGCTAAGATGGACGGTGTGGAAGCTAAGATGGACGGAGTGGAAGCTAAGATGGACGGTGTGGAAGCTAAGATGGATGATTTAAAGAAAGGCATGGAAGATTTGAAGACAAATTTGACAAAGTTTCTACAAGAAATGCTTACTAATGGCGAAAGGGTAGTAAATAAAACTAATGATGAGAACAAAATAAATGTTAATCATGATTTCATAGACTCTAAAATTGGATCAAAGAACCACCATGTTCCAAAGATCGATATGAGGAAGTTTGATGGCAAGGATCCTGAAACATGGATACTACAGATGGAGAAAATTTTCGATCTCCATAATGTGCAAAACAAACAAAAGGTACGCCTTGCAACTTTATATTTGGAACCAAATCAATTTGTATGGTATCGATGAATTTGCTCTCGTAAAAAAATTATTACTTGGGCTATTTTTACGGATGAAATGATAGCACATTATGAGGATACAAAAAGAAACACTTTTTTTAGCCAATGGATAAATCTCAAACAAAAGGGTTCAATGATGGAGCACATTGAGGACTTCCAAAAATTGAATATAAGGGTAAAAGATATTCCAGAGGAGCATAGGATTGATGTGTTCATATGGACTTTAAAAGATAACATCCAACATGAGGTTCGCCTTTGGGAGCCAGATTCATTGGAGCAGGCATTCAGGTTGGAAAGAAGAATGGAAAGAAAAATTATGGCAACAAGGAAGCCTACCACTCACAATCATAAAGATGGAAGTGTTGCTACCCCTAGCCATCCACAACCTACAAGGTTGACACCACAACAATTGGAAAAGAAAAGAGCAAAAGGGCTTTGTTACAGTTGTGATAGCAAATACATTAAAGGTCATGTGTTCCGAGAAGAAATTATTTTACATAGATTGTGAAGAGGAGGAAGAAAAGGAACAAGAAACGTCAAAAGAAGAGGATATACACCAGGAACAAACCCTAGAAAAAGAAGAAATGAGTCCAACCATATCTTGTATTGCATTGGCTAGAATTACCACTTCTCAACTATCAAAGATAGAAGGGCATATCAAGAAGAAAAATATAATAGTGTTGATTGATTCAGGAAGTACCCATAATTGTATTCATTGTAAGATAGCAAAGGAATTGAATTGCTTCCTATATCCAGCACTAGAGTGTCAAGTGATGGTTGCAAGTGGAGGAACCATAAATTGCTCAGGAAAGTGCCATAATATCAAGCTAT
>APFE031452346.1:0-18968 GCA_000404065.3 Pinus taeda | reverse complement strand
TCTTATTTGCATTATGTTTCTTGTTCCATCTAATAGGTTCCTTTCCCTTGTCGATCTTATCCTTATGAGGACATTTGGAAGCATAGTGACCTACTCTTCCACAAGCAAAGCATTTGAAGGGCAGCTTCCCTCTGAATCGTCCAGTACCCCGTTGAAGATTTCGGACAAAGTTTGATTCTTCTTCTTCTTCTGACCCATGTCCTGATTCATAGTACTCTCCTTTTCCTTTGCCTGAAGCCTTGAAGGCAGCTTCTCTCCTATCAGATGGACGTCCTTTCCTCATTTCATAAGCAGTTAGAATTCCATGCAGTTGTGACATTTTAAGATGTTGTAGATTCTCTTTTTCTTCCAGAAACTTTAGATTCAAACCTAGGTGACAAAGATCTTAGAACTTTTTCAACCACAACAGCCTCTTTTATTTCTTCACCCAAATTTTTCATACAATTAACAATCTCATCCACAAGAAGAAAATAGTTAGCCACACTTTCATCATTATACATCTTGACATTTTCATACTGAATCCTGAGGGTTTGAAGTTTTGCAAGTTTTACCTGATCATCTCCTTCATAGCTCAGAACAATCTTGTCCCATATTTCTTTTACGGATTTATACTGCATAACTTTCACAAATTCTGATTGAGACAGGCATCCTAGAAGAGTATTGTCTACCTTTGCATTTGTTTCATATTTCTTTTTCTCTGCTGAATCTGTAGGAGTAGCTGATGGAAAAGTATGCCCTGTTTCTATGATGTCCCAAACTTCAGTACCCAAAGATTGAAGATAGGCAGTAACACTTACCTTCCAATATACGAAGTTTGTCCCATCAAAAATCAGTGGCCTGATCGATGCTTCCCTCTCATAGTTGCTCATGATGATAAATCTTCCTTCAAGCGATCAAGCTCCTTCAGAAGGACCTGCTCTGATACCAATTGTTGGAAATAATATTGAGAGGGGGGCTGAATCAGTATTATCAAATTCTTTTCAATATATCTTCTTTATTTATACTTTGAATTATTCTTTGTATGTTAGTACCATAAAATAATGAGCATGAACAAGAAAAACAGATAGTCACACAAAAGAACACCAGATATAAGGTGGAAACCCAATGTGGGTGAAAACCACCTGCTGCAATATGTCTCTATCTTCTTTCAATTAGAAACTCCTTTTACAATGATCTTGTATTGGTGCAGTCCTTTACCAGTACGCAGGCTGCAACCTGCAGAGAGCTACAACTCTCTCTCGTTTTCCAGTTTCTCCTGGAAGGGAGCTACAACCCCCTATGCTCTTTTAAGGACCACGTTTCATTAATTTTCAAACTGGATCCATGAACATCAAATAATCATCAAGTACATGAAAATCACCCAATCTCCTTGTACAATAAACCAATGAATTACCCACTCTTCAGAATGTTGTAAACAGAAAAGAATACCAGAAATCTAACCCCATAACTCTGATGTAATAGATAAAGACAATCAACAATTGTTTCAAGATAAGACCGCAACTTCACCAACAGGGGCCTGCGTATGTTCGCAGCTTTTCTGAGACAGAACTGCGCAGATCCACACTGGTTGTTCTTCTCCTCTGCGAACTTTTCTTCAGATCTGCACCTTCACTTCTGACTTACTATGTAGACCCGCACTGTGCCTTCTTCAAGCCTGCGTACCTCGCACTTCGCACTTGACTGTGCTGTGTGCGCCCCGCACTATGCCTTCTCCTGTACTGCGTACCCCGCACTGCACTTTTTACTGCGCTGCGTACCCACGCACTTCGCCTTTGACTGCGCTACGTACCCATGCACTGCACCTTCGGATCGCCTGCGGACTTCTAATTAGGGCCAGATTTTTCAGTACACAAATGTGCCACAGTCAGTCAGATCCACAGATCTGTTCATGCGCCCGAGAGATCACAACATGCCAATAGATTCACCTTAAGTTAAGTTATCTCCTTGAATTAGATCTAGATTTCAATCACCAAAATTTCAGATCTCAATATATTCAATTGAAAAGTTACTTTAGCCAAGTGATCTCCTTCCCTATTTATAGTCAAGCCCTTATTCACACCATGGGACAAAACCATCAATAAGAAATACAAGGGATCCAAACTGGGGCTAAAATAGATCCTATACCACAGGCCAAAACCATAGCATCAGAAAAGGCGATCTAAATACCACGAGCCAAACATAAGAAACCCCACGTGGGCGCGCTTCACTGCCTTGAAGTGTGTGCACTGGGGTCCGCACCTACTGAACGGGTAACCTGCGGGTATGACCGCACCTTCTGCACGGTGAACCTGTGGGTCCGCACCTTTTGAACCATTCACCTGCGAGCCTCTTAATTTCCATCATTTTGAGAGCCTGAACAGACCATTTCCATTTGAGTGAGTTGCCATCAAGTACAACATCTGTATCATAGAGTCATACCAGAATCATAATGCCAACAAAGATGTTGCTGGTAAAGGTGGACACTTTGAAGAATACTGCAGATGCATTGACGAAATATGTGATCTCTAAGAAGCTCTCTTTGAAGGGGTTTGAGATGGTTCTTTTTCCTTGGGTTTTTCTTGATCTATTTCTTCTTTTTCAAGTTCTTCTTCTTCAATGAGAGGATCAACTTCATGTTCTTCAATTTCTTTTTTTTGGAAGGTATTCATCAATATTTACATCAATGCTTTCCCCTATTTTCTGTAGTCAAATATTGTAGCACTTGTAGGCTTTGCTCCATGTAGAATATCCAAGGAAGATCCCTTCATCAACCTGAGAATCAAACTTTCCTGGTGAGCCATCATTGATTTTTATGAAGCACTTGCTTCCAAAAATCTTGAAATATTTTACTGCTTTCCATAATTCATAAGGATTATTTTCATTATTTGGTCTTAATTGAGTTTGATCCAGGGTATAGACAGCTATCCCGACTGCTTCTCTCTAGAATTTTGGCTGTAAGTCAGATGCTATTAACATTGTTCTAGCCATTTCATGAACTGTTTGGTTTCTTCTTTCAACTACCCCATTTTTCTTGGGTGTTCTGGCAGCAAAGAGTTCTCTTTTAATTCCATGTATTTTACAAAATTCATTAAATTATTTTGATGTGAATTCTCCCCCTCTATCTATTCTGAGGCACTTAATCTTTGAATCCTTTTCATGTTCTACAAGAGCTTTAAGATTCTTAAAACACTCAAATGCTTCGGATTTATATTTTATAAAATATATCCACATCATTCTAGTATAGTCATCAATAAATAAAGCAAATTACCTTTCTCCTTGGATTGTTGGAGTTCTAGTTGGTCCACATAAATCAGCATGGATAATCTCCAAAGGATTTGATGTAGAAAACTCCTTGGTCTTGAGGTTGGTTCTGGTTTGCTTTCCATTTTGACATGGACCACATATTCCTTGATTCGGTTTGAATAACTTTGGAATGTCTCGTATTGCTTTAATCTTGCTAAAATTGATCAAGTTATCGAAGCTTTATGTCCAAGTCGCTTATGCCACAACCAACTTTCATCTGTTTGACTTAAGTACCAATTGTCTTCTTGAATCTTGTTCAGAATGTAGATGTTGTCTAGTGTTCTAACCCCTTTTGCCACAAGTTCCCCTGAGGAAGAGTTCCTTATTTCATAGCCTTTGGTGCTAAAGACAACATTATGTCCTTGATCACAGATTTGGCTAACACTTATGAGGTTGTGTTTGAGCCCGTTTACTAGCAAAGCATTTTGAGCTTTTCCTTTTCCATTAATTAGAGTAACGGTTCCTTTTCCAGCAATTTTAGAAGATCCACTTCCAAAGGATACATTTCCTTCCTTTTTGTTCAATGAGATAAACTTCCTTTTGTCCCCTGTCATGTGTCTGGAGCACCCACTATCCACAAACCAATGATTTTCATTATTTTGATCACATAGAGCTAGGCCACATTTATCCGTGTTGGGATTCTCACTTCTTGTTTTTCCTCTTTTGAGTGGGCAATTTTGTTCATTGTGTCCATTATTATTACATAATGAGAAAATCAGATCAAATTTGGTTGAGGGATCAAAAGAATTGTAGGTCTTTATTTTTTCTTGCACTTTGGGGCCATATGGTTTGTTTATTTGATCCTTTAGTTTTTGTGTTTCATTCTTACGAGCCATGCAATGTCTAGCTTGATGACCAAAATTTTTACAATAGAAACAATGCCCAAAAAAGATAGTTTTGTATCTGTTGTAATAGCCATGATTTGAATTAACATTATTCCTTGAAGTTACTCCCACTTCATTCTTTGAATTTGAGATGGGCCTTTGATGAAATACTGTTTTGTATCTATTGTAACATCCATGATTTGAATCAACGTTCTTCCTTGGAGTTACTCTCTCTTCATTCTTTGGATTTGGGATGAGCCTTTGATGAAATAATCTTTCTTCTTTTGGGTTGTTGGAAAGTACGTCAGCATAGCTTTTTGCATTATTCTTAGTACTTGATGATTCCTCTCTAAAACCTATTCCAGATTTGTCATGTTGAGGTTTTTGATTATTTAGGATAGTGTCAAGTATTTGAGAGCTTTTCCAACCCTTTTTAAATTGCTCCAATTCCTTCCTCAGAGATACTATTTCGGCTTCATGTTCTTCACAAGCTTCTTCTTTTCCTTTTAGCTTATTTTTCAAGAGATCTTCCCTTCTTTTTATCTCTTCGTTTTCTACCTTGAGAGAAATAATTTTATTCCATAGTTTCTCATTTTCTTCAATGGTGATTATTACCAATTCATCTACATTTCCATCTAGCCCTGAGTCATCATCATTTGTAAATGCCATGAATAATACTTCTTGGCTTCCAGCATGGTCATTTTCTTCATATAATTCCTCACTACCTCCTTTGCAGTGAGGGAACTGGTTAGTTGATTTCCTTTTGATGACTACAAATTCATCTTCATCAGACTCATCTTGCTTAGAGAGGAAATTATTCTTATTGAACCCTTTCTTTTTGTATACCATCCTTTTATAATTTTCTTCATCATCACTATCATGCTTATAAGGACATTTTGCAGCATAATGACCTATTTTTCCACATTTGAAACAAATAAGAGGGTATTTACCTTTTAGCTTAGATCCTTTCTTCAACCTTCGTACAAATTGCGCCAATTCGGATTCAACATCGGAGTCATCACTACTAGCATTCCTTTCTTTCCCCTTTTTTGATTTTGAGGCCTTGAATACTGCATCTTTGGAACTTGGGCAACCTTTTCTCATCTCATAGGAAATGAGGATTCCATGGAGTTCATCCATCTTGAGAGTATCTAGATCCTTCACTTCTTCTATGGCACTTACTTTGGAGTCAAATCTGTCTCGGAGAAATCTTAATACCTTTTGAACAATGGTGCTTTCTTCAATGTTTTCATCCAATCCTTTAAGAGAGTTGACCACTTCAGCTACTCAGAGAATGTAAGATGCAATATCTTCTTCATCATCCATTTTCAGACTTTCAAATTTCCTTCTATGTGTTTGAAGCTTTTCCTTCTTGACTTTGGAGTCCCTGTCGTATAAGCTAATTAGCTTATCCCATACTCCTTTGGCAGAGTTATAATTCATGACTTTTGTAAATTCAGAATCAATGATTCCATTAGTGATGGAGTTTAAGGATTTTGCATTTGCAACGTAGACTTTCCTCTCATCTTGATCTGTTGGAAGAGTGGAAGGAGCTATGTACTCATTTAAGATCGAATGCCAAACCTCAATTCCAAGGGACATTAAGTAATAGTACATTCTTTTTTTCCAGAAACCAATATTTGTGCCATCGAACAGAGGAGGTCTTCCTGACACTTCTTGATTTCTCGTCATGATTAAGAATCCTTCTTCAAGTTGTTAGGTTGATATGAAGAAGCCCGCTTTGATACCAATTGTTGGAAATACTGGGAGGGGGGGTGAATTAGTATTTCTTTTCAATTATTATGTATATCAGTTAAAAACATTTATATTTGGAACACAGAAGTAGACAACAGGAATAGATGCTTTTATTAATGTGATATTTGCAATAAATCAAGTACAATATCTATATATATATATATATGGTTTCAATCAGTTTCCAAGCACCAACTTGGACTCTTTGTGAGGCTCCAACCTCCAAAGCATCAACTCTATCTTGTCAAGGCACCAACCTCAAGGGCTCCAACCCTCTGCTATAAACTGTCTGGATCTGTTTGGTTCTAATTCTCTGTTCCCAACCCTGCTGGGCCTATGACTTTATTTTGTCCTCCTGTTTCTTCCACTTCTACCAGAACTTCGACTTCCTTTATTTTCTTATAGTTCGCCAGTAATCCAAAACTTTCCTTGTTCTCTATTTTATATTCCTGATACCCCTCACCTTTGTCTTCCTTTCTCCACTGGCTCTTCAGCTTCCTCAATGCTCGCTTGATCTTTCAGCTTCCTCTGCGCTCACTCTTCGGCTTCCTCTGTCTCTTCAAGTCCATCAATACACACAGGACACGTTAATGTGGAAGAGAGGTCGAACCACAGATGCGACATTTGATTTAGCCATGCTATAATGGTGTAGTCGAGTCCGCAATTATATCGCAATTGGCGGATTTTAATGTGGCAAAAACTTCAACAAGGCTTGTGATATTGCAACAGACGTGATATTACAATAGGGCATGTTATAACATCACAACAGGTCTGCATACATATCGCAATCGGTGGTGCGGGGGTGACAGCCCTTTATAACTTGTGCTATGAGAGTTTCGATAGGCGGATGTGATATAACAATACATCATATTGTAATGGTCCCGTGAGTCATATATATATATATATCAATCACATATTTTAATGTGGCAAGGCTTAAAGTCGGAATACAAGGATATATATGAAATACACTGAAAACCTTGCTCCGAAACACTTAGCTGTACTTCAACTATTTAAACACTCGAACATATATATCGTTGGGTCTGCACATGCACATTTTCTGATGTTTGCCTTTTTCGGATCAATCCTCCACCGTAGATCTTACCATCCCATCCGACGGTTGATATTGCACCTGACCAACAAAGTTTCTCGGTGATCTTGCACCGTAGATCAAAATTCATTTGATCCAACGCTCGACAATGATATTGGGTTAGCTACATGCACGAGGATTACCCGCCCAATAAGGCGGTTTCCTCTCTCCTTCTCCTGCCATGCGTAAGTTGATGAATGGTATCAGTTAATCAGCCCTAAATACCACTTACAGCCTTGAGTCCGCCCGAAAACCACTGTCACTATTTCAAACCTGCTTTTTGGAATATAACCATGTGCATTCACTCTTCATCCATATTGTTGATTTCTGCCTATATTATATACTCCTCTACTCTTTTGGCTCCTCTGTTGACTTCTTTGGATCCCGATATGGCTCCTCCTCAATCTCCCGCTCTTACACTTACTTAGCTTTCTTGTGGCTTTCGATACCACTGTTTATGCTTCTCCGCCATCTGTTCCTCTTCGTTTCTTCCGTTGAACTTCTTCCTTTGGATTTTCTTTGACTGCTCCTATTATGAGCTTCCATTGAGCTCTTTTGATGGTTTCCAATGTCTTTACAATGGCTTTCCATCATTGTTTACTCATCCAGAATATTGCCATATTGACATCAATGATAATCTAGGTCAACATTATGCTCAATCTTAACAGTGTATCGATAAGTGGCGCTAATCAAGGAGATGTCTAAGAACTACATCTCATCTTGGATGTACTTTTGTAGACAACCACAATTCTTTAGTATCAAATGCTCCTCAAAATCCTTGATACCCAGCTTCGTGTGAAGGGTATGGAAAACATTTGTGAACTCCGGCACATATTGGTCCCTTCCTTGCCACAGCATGGTCCACTTTATGTATTTATCTTCATAGCTCCCGACATGTTAATATTTTTCCTTGATGGCATCTTAGAAATAATTCTAAGTGGGTGTGGCTGAAAGGAATGAGGACTCCATCTCGTCCTTTTGTTCACAGTTGGTTTCCCACCATCCCTTGACATGTGGGACAGATTTGAGGAGTGAAAAAGTAATATTTTCCCAATTGGAAAAGTCATGAACTGAAAAATATCCTTCCAACAACCATTTATCTATGATGTTTACATCTATCTGGCCTTCAAATATGGGAATGTCAAAGTTAACATGTACCTTAAAATGAGTGGCACCTCTAGAGTGGTTGTTGGATGAAGATGTGTCGCCTGTGGGTAGTTGTCGAAGGATCTAGGCAAAGTTATCCATCATCATTTTCCTTTGTCACTCAAGGGCTTCCTCGAGCAATATTTTGAAAGGATCTCATACCCCCTCATATTTCTTTTCTTCCGCCATGGGAGGTCGTCGGGGTTTGCAAGGCTGGTCTTGGAAAGGTTCAACCAATTTAAGCCCTAACTCCTTATACCCTAACCTTGTTGGGGACATGCAAAGAAAAAAAGAGAAAGAGAAGACAGCTCTAATACCATTGATCCAGACTTATGCAATTTCACAACAAAATACATATATACACATAAACACAAAGAGGTAATAGAGATAAAACTTCATTGCATTAATATCAAAGAAATGAAATATGCTTACATACAAAAATGGAATAAACTATCTCGGGTGATGGTAGCTTATCTTTGAGAAGAGATGTGGCACCTCCATGCCTCTGAACTGTGTTACAATGAGGCTTAAGGGCCTTTTTATTATTGAACAACAAAGGAAAATGTTAAAAAACTAAAACCCTAACCCCATGAGATGGAACAACAAGAGTTTGTGGGCCCCATTAGGGTTAGTTGGGCAGCTATCTTATGAGGGTCTTAATTTGGTCATATTATCTCCATATGGCACATACGATACCTCATTGGAAATATATCTTTGAGTATTGCAGGATATGTCACAAGCCCTTGATTGTAACTATGGGCCTACTGCGGACCTAAAAAAACGTCGTTTAGGGGGTCAAAATTGTTCCAGAATTTCAGGACTCGAAAAACTACTAAAAATAGTAAATGCTGCTATAAACAAATAAATTGATGAAATCAAATGGATTTTTAAGTGGAATAGGCAGGTAGCCACCAATATCCACCTGGATCACTCAATGATGTCGTTGCCCACTAATCAGGGGCTCATGTCCCAAGTGTCGTAAAATGCTCAAAAATGAAAGTGCTTAGAATTATCTCAAACTTGAATGAATGGATAGAGCTCGTCGTTCTGATTTTGGCACCGCAAACGGTTCGAAAAACGGTCGTCGTATGAGAAAGTTATGCCAAAAACAAAATCGCCCAATAACCCTTAATTTTTGAATTTTCAAAAAAAAATTAAAAAAGAATATTCCACAGAATATTCCTTGGAATATTCCATGGAATATTCCTTTTGGGCAGGCCAATCAGAAGCTACCACGTGGCAAGCTCAAAAGTTGCCACGTGGCCCAAGGTGACGTCAGCAACAGTATTTCGCTTATTTAAAATTCAGTTGGGTGTATGGAGGATCAAACACACGACCTCCCATATACAAGAGCCAAGCCTTACCGTTGGGCAACAACGGGGAAGTTGAAAGCCATATGAACCAAATGGTATTTAAATTTTGAAAAAGGTTTGGGTGGGAAATGAAAGGGGCCAGCCCTGCATACATATGACCACAAGCCGAAACCGTGGGCTAAACCTTTAACCGCCCAGCACAGAATCCGAGGCAAACCACCAGCGATTTTTCCGGTCACATGCGGGTTTAACGGGCCGTTAACTAACAGTTCAGTTGGCGGAACTTTTGGCGGAGCGGCAAATTTGGCGGACCCCCATAATTGGCGGAGTTAACTGGACTCCAACTAAAGTTAGCTGGAGTGTTTCTAGGCATAACTGGAGGAAAACTTTAATGGGCCATAACTTTGGCTAGGAAAGTCAGTTTTGGACGAATTTTTTTTTTTTATTTTGGGTATTTTCAACCTTTTTAAGCGATTGGCATAGGTTTGATAGCCATCTGAGGTCATTTTCAGAGGTTTTGGAGCCGTGTAAGTTCTAGGAGCCACCAGGGCCCAGTATTGTAAGAACTATATAGGGTTGCAGGTATCCATTGGAGGTGAACCAGCAGTCAATCCTGAAGGATTCAAGTGTTCTGAATCCTTTTTTACAGTCTATTCCACCTGTAGAGACTTCTATTCATATGTATATTCATTTTGAGCATTTAATTAAAACGAGGACAAGCCCATTTGGGAGCCTTGGACCCAGCAGATGTAGCCCAGGAGGGGTGAACTGCTTTATCAACTTCTTTTGCATCTTTGGTTGATTTATTTTGCAGAACAAATTTGTTTTAATGTGTTAAACAGTAAAAGGAAATAATTCTGCTATGCTTAAATGGATCATGAACAGCTGAAAATTTCATTTGTTTCTTTACTGCAAAACATGGGCAGCTTTTAAACATGTTTATTACTGAATTGAATACCTTGCCAACCATTTACAAGTAGTTTCAAATTCATATCAAGTTGGTATCAGAGCTATGTTCTTGTTTCTTTGTATCAAAAGCAGTCAAATAAGCTATAGACAGAGCCTGAAACGAGCTAGGAAGCCTTCGAAATTCTCTTGTTATAAAATTGCAAAGTAGATAAATGCTCTTTCAGTCAATCTCTGGTGTAGTTGTCTTTTGATTGTTTTTGTGCAAAGATCTTCTTTCTGTCTTGCAAGTATTGATGCTTACCAGGTTGAAACTTAAAAGAGGGGAAGGACAGTTGACTAGAGAACGAGAGAATCGTCAGTCAAGGAAGGCCAGAGAGCCATCACCTTCACCTTCAATTTCACCCTCAAGAGTCTTAGCAGAAGCTTCAAGAATGTCTGAATAGGAAGGAGAAATTCCTACAGACATGGATCCAAAAGAAGAAGAAAGAGTCTTCAGAAAGGCTTTCTTGGACCTCACTGAAATGGTGAGGATATTGTACCAAGAAAGAAATGATAAATTGGCTGGAGAAGGGTCCAAACATCCACATGAAGGAGAGGGCTCTTCAGGAGGTAAGAAGGATGATGATCATTCCAAGAAAAGACATGGAGGTTATGGTGACCCACCATCCCCTTCGTCACCTCCTTCCTCTTCATCCTCGTCTTCTTCTTTTGTGCATAAGCATAGATCCTCTGGAAAAAGGCCCTTTTTTGAAGCTTGATGTAAAATTCGAATTACCTATGTTTAATGGTGAAGTGAATGTAGAAAAGCTTGACAACTGGATTAGGAAGTTGGAAGTTTACTTGAGGATCCAGAATATGCGTGATGATGCCACAAAGATACAGTTGGCTTCTTTGAGAATGGATGGAGCAGCATTGGTCTGGTGGGAGGCCAAGACCAAAGAGGAGATCAAGAAATTTGTTGTTACCTTAACATGGACTAACTTTCTGTTAGCCATTAAAAAAAAAAAAAATTATCCTCTTGCTCACATGCAGAAAGCCATTATGAACTGGCAAAATTCAGAAAACTTAAGGGTCAAAGTGTCCAAGACTACACCCAAGAATTCAGGAGAAGAGCTCTTTTGTTAGGGGTAGATTTACAGACCCAGGAAACCTTGCTGAAATATATTGGTGGCTTGCATAGCTACCTTAGACACACCATCTTGATGTTTAACCTTACTAGCCTTGATGAGGTTTGTGTCCAAGCTACCCATTTAGAGGCAAGGGGAAAAACACATTCGAAGAGGGTAGAAACAAGCCCGCTAAGGGGAAAAAAAAGAGAAGACCTCTAAGGGAAAGGGCAAAAAGAATGCATCTGTCAAACAGGAGAGTGAGAAAGTGATCTGTAAACACTGTTCTAAACTAGGCCATGAGGAGAAAAATTGTTGGAAATTACATCCTGAAAAATGACCTCAATTTAACAAATCCAAAGGGAAACAGAAAATTGCTGCTACTACATCTACACCACAAGATTTAGGGGATGATTCAGGTGATGAAACCAAAATTACAGCCATGGGTTTGAAAAACTTGAAGGGAAAAGAAATGGAAATTCAAGCCAGCACGAGTACCTCAAACTGTCATGTACAAGCTCCTAATGAGGAAGAAAGAATTGAACTGTTTCATGTGAGGGTGATTTAAAAACATACTAAGATTGACACACTTTTTGATAGTGGGTCACTAGCAAACCTTATATCAGAAGACTTGGTCAAGTAGCTTAAACTTGAGACCGTTCCACATCCGAAGCCATATCCACTTGGATGGATTTGTAAGGATGCAAATTTACAAGTTTCAAGAAAGTGCACATTGCGCTTTGCAATTACTGCACATTTTATTGACACAGTTGAATTTGATGTGGTACCTTTTGATATAGCACGAATTGTTTTGGGAAGTCTTTACTTGTTTGACAGGAAAGCTATATTTCATCACCATGAAAACAAATATCATCTTTTCAAATATGGCAAGGAGTTCATTGTTAGAGCTCATCGCAAGAAGACAAATATAGCGATGGTGAGTGCAGGACAGGTAAAAAGGTTGGTCAATTCAAGTAAGAATTTTGTTCTTCTTATGATTAAGCCCAAGGTTGATGTGAATCATGAGTCATTTGACAATTTTGATCTAAAACTTAAATCAGATCTGTATGATGTAGTTGATGTATATCATGAGATATTTCAGGAGCCAACAGGTTTGCCTCCTAAGAGGGAGATTCAGCATGAAATCCATTTGCATCCAGATTGTCCTCTTCCAAACATAGGCATGTACTGCATGTCTATTATGGAGAATGCTGAAATAAAGAAGCAAATCAAGGACTTGTTGGACAAGGGTTTCATAAGGCCAAGTACTTCGCCATGTGGGTCACCGACTGTACTGATTCCAAAGAAAGATGGCACTTGGCGTATGTGTGTTGATTTCAGGGCCTTGAACAAGATAACGGTAAAGAATCGTTACCCACTCCCACGGATAGATGATTTGTTAGACCAGTTGAAAGATGCTTGATATTTCACTAAGTTAGACTTGTGCAGTGGATATAATCAAGTAAGAATTGAAGAAAGTGACATTTGGAAGACAGCGTTTAAAACCAAACAAGGACTCTTTGAATGGCTTGTGATGTCGTTTGGTTTGTGCAATGAACCTGCAACTTTCATGCGGGTAATGGGTGATGTCTTGCGTCCTTTTCTTGATGATTTCATTATTGTCTACTTAGATGACATCTTAATTTTCAGAAAGTCTAGAGAAGATCATTTCATGCATGTTAGGAAAGTACTTGATGTTTTGAAGAAGAATGAGTTATTTCTTAAAATGTCAAAGTCTGAATTTGGAAAGACTTCTTTGGTTTATTTGGGACACATAGTAAGAGGAGGTGCTTTGAGAATTGATCCTGCTAAGATTGAGGCTATTGTGAAGTGGCCTACTCCCAAATACATTACAGAGGTAAGAAGTTTTTTGGGTGCAGCTCAATATTGGAGGAAGTTCATCTCTAACTTCTCTTCTATAGCAGCTCCTATGTATGCAGTAACAAGTGTGAAGCGTGCTTTCCAATGCGAAGGCAAGCAGCAAAAAGCTTTCGAATCTTTGAAAGAGAATATTAGTTCAGCTCCGGTCCTTGCATTACCGTATTTGAGACAACCATTTGAGATACAAACCGATGCTAGTGATTATGCCATGGGTGCAATTCTTCTACAGCATGGTAAGCCTATTGCTTTTCATTCTGAAACTTTTAATGGTGCTGTTGTAAATTATCCTACGTATGATAAGGAGTTGTATGCATTGGTACAAAGCGTCAAAAAGTGAAACACTATGTGATGGGCAAAGAATCTTTATACATACCGCCATCAGCGCTTACCAGTACTTGTCAAATCAACAAAGCAAGTTACAACATATCCACGACACTTCAGATGGATGGCTTCTTCAACAGTTCCATTGGTAATAAGGACAAGAAAGGTACTCTGAATAAAGTTGTTGATATGCTTTCAAGGCCTATTATTGGTGTTGTTACTTTACTTAAGAATGATTCCATTGTACATGATAGTTACATAGAACAGTATGCATCTGGTGATGACTTTAAAGATGTGTATGCTAACTTGAGTAAAGGGAATCATGTAGAGGAAAATGACTATCACATGCATAACAATTTGTTGTTTCATTTGGGAAAGTTGTGTATACCACAGGGGGAGAGAATAAATGTCATAAGAGAAGCTCATTCTTCTCTTATGGCTGGCCATTTTGGTGTAAGAAAAACAGTTGCACATCTACAGAGGTATTGTTATTGGCCTCGCATGGTAGATTCGGTTTCAAGGTTCATAAGAGGTTGTTCATTATGTGCTACAAGCAAGCCTAGTAATAGGAAGCTTGGCTTGTATACTCCTTTGCCGGTACCTTCTAGACCATGGGAGAGCATCTCTATGGATTTTGTAGAAGGTTTACCAAAATCTAGAAAGCATCATGATTATTTATATGTAGTAGTTGATCGTTTCAGCAAAATGTGTATACTTATGCCTTGTAAGAAAACTATAACTGCTGAACAAACTGCTGAATTATTTTTTCATCATGTATGGATTCACTTTGGTTTGCCTACTTCCATTATTAGTGATAGGGATTCCAGATTTGTGGGGAATTTTTGGTCCAAGCTATGGGAGATTATGGACACAAAGTTGAAGAAAAGTATTGCTTTCCATCCGCAAACAGATGGACAAACCGAAGTTTTGAACAGAACCATTGTGCACCTCTTGAGAGGATATTGCAGCAAGCATCCCAAGCTTTGGGATGAACATTTGCACTACATACAGCATGCTTACAACCGTTTGCCAAAGCACCTCCACAAACACCTCACCGTTTGAACTTGTTTTTGTTACTTTGCCCAAATCCACCTTGATTTTCATTTCTTGAGAAAGATGTTGCCATTGAGGGACATAGTGATATTGACAAAGCTCATTCATTCATTGAAAGAATTCAGCAAATACATCAGCAAATTCAAGAACAGCTTGAGAAGAGTCAAGGCAAGTACAAGGAAAGACACGACAAGCATAGAGTCGATCACAAGTTTCAAGAAGGGGATGAGGTATGGTTGTACATTAGTAAGGAAAGGATGCAAGGAGAAGGTAAAAAACTGAAGCCTATTCGTTATGGCCCATTCAAAATCCTCAAGAAGGTTGGAAATAATGCTTTTCAATCAGATTTGCCTTCCTACATGTAAATGTATTCTGTTGTTAATGTGGAGAACTTATGTTTGTATGAACCTCCTTTGATCACTGATCATGAAAGCGTTGTTCAGCTGCCATCTATAGAAGATTTCTCGCCAGAATTCTTAGATGAGCTGAAAGAAGATACAATCCTTGACAAAAGGACATGCACTTCAAGGAGGGGCAATGTAGATTATGTTTGGGTTGGTTTCAAAGGCAGAAAACCGAACAAGGCAAAGTGGATGGAGGTGGACAGAGTGAGGGCACTGTACCCTCACCTCTTTAACAGGTAGTTGAAGGCTTTTGGGGTCCAAAAGCTTCCCAATGGGGAGGCGTGAACAAGGGATCATGTCCCAAGTGTCGTAAAATGCTCAAAAATGAAAGTGCTTAGAATTAGCTCAAACTTGAACAAATGGATAGAGCTCGTCCTCCTGATTCCGGTGCCGCAAACGATTCGAAAAACGTTCGCCGTATGAGAAAGTTATGCCAAAAACAAAATCGCCCAATAACCCTTAATTTTTGAATTTCAAAAAAAAAATTAAAAAAAAAAAGAATATTCCACAGAATATTCCATGGAATATTCCTTTTGGGCAAGCCAATCAGAAGTTGCGACGTGGCAATCTCAGAAGCCGCCACGTGGCCCAGGGTGACGTCAGCAACAGTATTTCGCTTATTTAAAATTCGGTTGGGTGTATGGAGGATCAAACACACGACCTCCCATATACAAGAGCCAAGCCTTACCGTTGGGCCACAACAGGGAAGTTGAAAGCCATACGAACCAAATGGTATTTAAATTTTGAAAAAGGTTTGGGCGGGAAATGAAAGGGGCCAGCCCCGCATATATATGACCACAGCCGAAACCGTGGGCTAAACCTTTAACCGCCCAGCACAGAATCTGAGGCAAACCACCAGCGATTTTTCCGGTCACATGCGGGTTTAACGGGCCGTTAACTGACAGTTCAGTTGGCGGAACTTTTGGCGGAGTGGAAAATTTTGCGGACCCGCCATAGTTGGCAGAGTAAACTGGACTCCAACTAAAGTTAGCTGGAGTGTTTCTAGGCATAACTGGAGGAAAACTTTAATGGGCCATAACTTTGGCTAGGAAAGTCGGTTTTGGACGAAGTTTTTTTTTTATTTTGGGTATTTTCGACCTTGTGAAGCGATTGGCATAGGTTTGACAACCATCTGAGGTCATTTGCAGAGGTTTTGGAGCCGTGGAAGTTCTAGGAGCCACTAGGGCCCATTATTGTGAGAACTGTATAGGGTTGCAGGTATCCATTGGAGGTGAACCAGCAATCAATCCTGAAGGATTCAAGTGTTATGAATCCGTTTTTATAGTCTATTCCACCTGTAGAGACTTCTATTCAGTTGTATATTCATTTTTAACATTTAATTAAAACCAGGACAGGCCCATTTGGGAGCCTTGGACCCAGCAGACGTAGCCCAGGAGGGGTGAACTGCTTTATCAACTTCTTTTGCATCTGTGGTTGATTTATTTTGCAGAACAAATTCATTTTAATGTGTGTTAAACAGTAAAAGGAAATAATTCTGCTATGCTTAAATGGATCATGAACAGCTGAAAATTTCATTTGTTTCTTTACTGCAAAACATGGGCATCTTTTAAAAATGTTTATTACTGAATTGAATACCTTGCCAACCATTTACAAGTAGTTTCAAATTTAGATCATCCACTTATGGTGGACCTGATTGACGTACCTTGCTCATATACCCTACCACTTATAGGGAAAATTTCAAGGTTGGAAATTTATTTTAATTTTTATAAACCTTTCCCACGTGGCATAGAACAGATGGTGACAAGGTGCTATATTAAGAAAATTCGTGGTCAAAATCTCACTGGTTCAAAACTACGTTGGAAAAAATTTAGTCATGCGAAGGGTTGGTGTGGCCCAGGATGGGTGTGATCCCCATTTTATTTTGATGACTTCGACCCCTAGGTCATGGCTAATCAAGCCACAGTTTAGGTGTACTAGTCATCTCA
Organism: Pinus taeda; assembly: GCA_000404065.3. NCBI lineage: Eukaryota > Viridiplantae > Streptophyta > Pinopsida > Pinales > Pinaceae > Pinus > Pinus taeda. The sequence continues at coordinate 1,944 of APFE031452346.1, read as the reverse complement.
GGGTTCATATTTTTTTTTTCTCAGTAAAAGTTAAATCTATTAAGGGAGAATATAGTACAATGAGATATTACAGCCAAAAAAGCAGGAACAAGGGCAGTCGGAAAGGATAAACTATCCACCTCGGCCCCTAGAAGAGAAAGAAGAGAAGGGAGCTGAACATGAAGAAACAAGAGGAGCAGAGAAGAAAAGCAGAGTAGAGGATTCTACCCAACATGGATGGAATCAACTAATCGGCATTTTTTCCCTTTCTTTTTACCAACTTTGACCCATTCAGGAGAGCATTGCTAGTCTGGCAAGATTTGCAAGCTGAGCTGGGGGGACGGAGATATTTCCTTGTTTGAATCCGATGGAGAGGATTCATGATTCCTTTTCTATGAGATTGGCTGAATAGACAGGTCCACAGGCTCAGTCGAGGGCGGGTCCTGTACTGGCTTTGCTTCCATGTCTTCCGCCGTTTCTTCCTCATCATCCGTGCTGAAATCAAAATCATCCATGGGGGGAGGGGTATGAGGCTTCCAGCTCTTGGATTTCTGCTTAGGATTGGCCTTCTTCTTGTGTATCGGCATCGTGGGACAGGATTTTTGAAGGTGCCCTGTATGATGGTAGTTTCGGCAGTGAAAGGCTGTGTTCTCGTAGTCCAGGGCCTGAATCCAATGAAAGTCTCCAATTTTGAGATTGATCTGGTCCGGGAGACCTTTGCTCATGTCTATTTCTGTACAAATTCTGACAAAGGTGTAGATGCCCTTTCCCCTCTTGAAATGTCTGTGTCGAGGAGGCGGCCTAGAGCGTTGCCAATCCCTTGGAAAACAGCGAAATGCCATAGATGCGCTGGGAGGTTGGGGAGTCTGACCCAGATGGGGAGATTGGTTATGACTGTTGTAGCTGGATCGAAATCTGGGAACCAGGGGGTAAGAAATAAACCAGTTGAGCCCCAGAACCATGGTCCTGCAGTAAGGGCTTTTTGGTAGTCCTCTTCGAAGGCGAACACTACAATGAAGAAGCCCTTTGAGCATAACAGAACCTTGCAATTTTTGGTCCAATTAGAGTGGATCCATTGGTAGAGATCTGTTGTACGTGGCCAAAGCCCATTAAATATGCATATAATGGCATGCTCTGCAAACTTTTGGACTTGCTCATCCAACGGAGAATGCATTATTTCAATAGTGGGGACTTCCTCCAGTTTGTCCCCCAAAAAAGGTTTGGGATCCTGAACTGGTGGGACTGTTTTTTTTCCAGGTTTCTGTGCATGGACTACCTCTATATGAGAATGCCTTAGCTGAGGATGTCTCTCCAGCTGCTCCTCCTCTCAAACGAAGGGTTAAAAAAATGGAGGCATCTCTCTTAATGCAGTAAAAAGAAAGAGGATGAAGATCCTCAAGTTGTTTACCTTCATGGAGAAGCCGTTGAGCTGCAACAGGAATCCCAAGTTTGATATTCAGGATATGCTTGAGATTCTGCACTAGATCCATCGAGCTTACCCATTGTAGCAAGGTTTTTCCTGTAATGAGCTTGATTTGTACCTGGAACGAGGAAGAAAAATCAGAGTGCCTCTTTCCCCTGCAGATCTGTGAATCTCAGGGTTCATATTACCTAACAAAAAAAAAAATTATAAACCTTGGTGAACCTTACTAGTCTCTAACATGCATAATACAAAATGTTTGGCAATATTTTTGTGAAAAATATTCAAATTTCCAATGATTTTATATAGTCTTTGTAAAAATTTAGTGATTTTTTAAGTAAAAATTATTTTATAATATAAAATTTGGGTGAATAATTTTTAGAAAAAATAGAAATTGGTGAATATTTTTTTTGGAAAAAGCATGAAAAATTAACCCACTTGTGAATATTAGCCCATAAAAGTTTCCTTGGCCACTTGTTGGTCTCACATTCATTTCAAGGGGGGGCGATGGAATGATTTTAAACACTGTTGAGGGGAGAGTGGGG